>VXBO01003377.1:545566-577903 GCA_013400135.1 Rhinoptilus africanus
CGGCGGTGGGGAGAACCCGGCGGTGGGGAGACCCCGGCGGTGGGGAGACCCCGCCCGGGCCGGGCGCGCCGCCGTGTCCGCTGGAGGGAGTCGCTGTCCCGCTTCTCTCCCGCCTCCCCTCGGGACCAGCGGCTCCTCCTCAGGCCCGGGGCGCTCTGGCTGCTGCCGGAGGGGTGGCCGGCGTGGCCGGCGCTGGGACTGGGAGGGAAACCCGCTACAGTCCCCCCTGCCTCAGTGATATTCACTCTCTTTTCTCGCTAGTGCTGGAGGGAGACAACTGCGTGTTTGACGGGATGATTTATCGCAACGGGGAAACCTTCCAGCCCAGCTGCAAGTACCAGTGCACCTGCCGAGACGGACAGATCGGCTGCCTGCCCCGCTGCAACCTGGACCTGCTTCTCCCCGGGCCCGACTGCCCCTTCCCCAGAAAGGTCGAAGTCCCCGGAGAGTGCTGTGAGAAGTGGATCTGTGACCCTAAAGATGAAGTGATTTTGGGAGGTTTTGCGATGGCTGGTGAGGAAACTAAAACTAATTATCGCAGTTGTTGTTGAGGAGGAGGTTATATCATACTGGAAATATCCAAGTCTAAGACACATTGCTTTATGTGATCATTTTTTCTGCTCTTTTTTCTCACCTAGAGTCACTAGTAAGTATACCACTGGTTATGAATGAAAGCAGGGCCTGATAGGTAAGAGAAAAGATACTCTAAGGATGAATATGCATAGCAGTTTTAAAAGGTAGTTAACTTGAGTGAGTTCCCAGTTCTGAAATTGGTGTTTATCTGGTGCAGGGTAGTTCAGTGAGGGGAATAAAACAGGGGCAAGCTCATAATCCTCTAAACATTATTTCCACCCCCAGATCAAAGCTGCAATCTTGCTAGTTGCTCTGCATCATAAATACTATTGTAGCAGCTTAGTCTACAGGAGACTTTTTTTTTCCCCTTAAATTCACCAGCTATTACAAGTGGTCAGCATGGTAGCTAAAATGCCAACAAATTCCTGCCTGTCTATGCTAGAGCTCTCATCATTATTGTCGGCATCAAAGCATTACAAAGCATTACATGGAGAAGCAGTGGTTATAAACACAGTGAGTGGATCTGAAAAAGAAAATCCCATTCCAAAACGCAGAACTCATAAACTGCTTTTGTAATTGAAAAAATAAAGCTACATAATATTTCCCCCCTGATTTCTTACTGAGTTATGTCACCATCCCCTTTAAATTAGACTATTAGTTCAGCATGAATTTTCATAAGCCACTTTTACAAGAGTTGAGGGCACAGCATTCTCTTCCAGTCACTGCTCTTTGTGGTCTTAAGCAGTTAGTTATGCTGAAACACAGCTAATCCATTTGAAAAACAAGTAAGGAAAGATCCAGGAAGAAAAGCTCTAATAACTTGTCAGAGTGCTATGAAGTGTTAGTTATAAGGCACATAAGGTGTAAACAAAAAGCTAACCACCTTTCTACTGTTTTTCCTTTTCTTTGACTTGTTTGACAGTGACAGGCTGATATGTAAAATGCCTACAGGTGGATTTTCTGTATTCTTTCTATCAGTGGCCATCCCTCTTGGGAGGCTACCTTTTGGGACCTTTACCGTGCAAAAGGCAAAAATGCTGCTGTAGAGGAGCTTAACAGCAAGAGCTGTGACTGCCAGCTTGCTCATGTTGCCTCATTCTGTTTACTCCTGTGATAACTGCTGAACCAAACTATACAGTTAGCAATATTTGCATAATACAGCTTAACACTGCCATGAGGGCAGGACGATGATCAGAGTTGGCTATGGCTTTGAGTAGCTGTGATAACTCTTGGAAATTACTTCCTTCCTCCCTCCCTCCCCACCATCACCCTGGCTATAAACTGTCAATAATTGACAAGATGGGGTGACTTGATGACTCTCGGAGTAAAGGACTTTAATTCCATGCTGTTTATTAGTTTAGATAAATCATTCAGCCTCTCTCAAATCATATCTAATATAAATATTTTAGTGATATAGCTTTAGAACAGATTTCTGATATATTTCCATTGGAAAGAGCGAGGAATAAATTAGAGTTCGAAACCGGTTAAAAAATTGGCAGTAATTCTTCCAGCTGTGGACTTGAGTGAACTGAATCTGATGTTTTGCTGATTACACTGATACACACCTTCTGTTATTTTTAGTTGTAGGAAGATGCCATGCAGGGCTCCTAAAAAGACAGCTTTTAAAATTCCTAAATCCTGTCAAAAGCATGGGGTTTGGACCTTTTTTTTTTGTCTTACATGTTTCTTCCCAGATGTGGTAGAGCTCAATTAGATACTGGGTTTTCACATGAGTTTTTCTTGTAATACAGTTCTGTGGGGTTTTGTCTCCAGCCTACAGACAAGAGGCCACGCTCGGGATCGATGTGTCGGATTCAAGTGCCAATTGTATTGAGCAAACAACAGAATGGAGTGCTTGCTCCAAAAGCTGTGGAATGGGCTTTTCCACCCGTGTTACCAACAGAAACCAACAATGTGAGATGGTGAAGCAGACACGGCTTTGCATTATAAGACCTTGTGAAAATGAAGAGCCATCTGACAAGGTATGCTCCAAAGAGTGGCAGAGGAGCAGGGTCTCTTCAGCCTTAGTTCCAAGGTTGCAATATTATGGTGTAGAATACTCCAGGTGCAAGCGTACGTAAATACACCTTTTAGCGTATGTGCAGCAAGCCCAGGGCTTTGGGAAAGCTTTAGACTTGCTGCATTTGCTTATCTTTGTGCTACACCTCCAGCAGGTCAAGGGAGGTGATTCTGTCGCTCTGTTCCCCTCTGGTGAGTGCAGAGTAGGGCCACAAAGCAGATCAGAGGGCTGGAACAACTCTCCTATGAGGAAAGACTGACAGAGTTGGGGTTGTTCAGCCTGGAGAAGAGAAGGCTCTGGAGAGACGTTATTGCAGCCTTTTAGTATTTAAAAGCAACTTACAAGAAAGATGGAGACAGACTTTTAGCAGGGCCTGTTGCGATAGGACAAGAGGTAAAAGTTTTAAACAAAAAGAGAGTAGATTCAGAACAGATATAAGGAAGAAATTTTTTACAATGAGGGTGATGAAACACTGGCACAGGTTGCCCGGAAAGGTGGTAGATGCCCCATCCCTGGAAACATTCAAGGTCAGGTTGGATGGGGCTCTGAGCAACCTGGTCTAGGGGAGATGTGCCTGCTTATTGCAGGGGGGTTGGACTAGGTGGCCTTGAAAGGTCCCTTCCAAGCCAAACTATGCTATGATTCTTTGATAATTTGAGCCATCCCAAGTAGATCAGATGCACCGTATGTGCAGACTATTTTGACAGCTCATGTGGTCTAACTTGTCCTACAAATGCAATTGTACTACCTTTATGTATACTTCAGAGTTGCTCCAGTCATGCAGAACAGATATGTCAGATTTCTAGTCTGTTGAGCATCTGGAACTGCAGGGAAATCTGTGAAATCCTGCAAAATCTGCTTGCATAAACTAAACCTTATTTTAATCCTTATGATGCTTTTTCCAAAAGCAAATCCAACACTGACACTTCAGGTGCAATAAATGTATATCTAAGGGGGATGACTTTTTTGCTGCTTCTACACATTATACAAGTGTTGCTGTCAGAGAGAATAACACGTAGCTAGGTAAGAGGACCATCACTTCACATAATGTTCTGAGTGTTGGAAAGCATTGCTAAGGCCAGGGCTGAATACTCTACAGTTTTAAATACTGTGTTTTGAAAAGGATATGAAACATTTGGGAAGAGTTGGGGAGACTAACAAGAATGATCATAGGTTTAGAAAACATGTGCGCCTAAGGAAAAATTGATTGAACTGAACTTTTTCTAAATGCAAGAGAACAGAGATGCGTTCTCCTTACTGTGTTCAGATATTGCAGCCTGTTCTGAGTCCATGGGGGATACAACAAGAAATAGACTGCATAAAAATTGAGACATGAGTGAAGACCTTCCAAGCAGTAAGATTAGTGAACTGTTAGGATTGTCTGGGGCAGATGTAGAGTCTGTGTCACTGAAAACTTCCAAGGACAAGTTAGACAACCATCTGTTAAGAATAACATGGGTAAAGCTGCTTCTGCCTTGGATCACAAGAATGAGCAATGACTTCAGAGGTTTGTTTTAGCCCAGTTTTTTTTCCCCTGTTTCTAGTTCTGCAACTTGCTCATTTGGCTTCTTGATTCTGTGATGGAACTACACTAGCCTGAGAAGTTTTCCAGTAGAGTATAGTTTCATAATGAATGTGGGTTTGGCTTGTCTCAGATGACAAGAGTGGGCGTTAATTGTCTTTTATTACTCACCCAATAACACACTGGTGTCAAAGGGCAGATCTGGCAGGAGTTACCTGTAAGTAACTACTGAAGTAGCTGCAGAGTCTTATTGGGGATTAAAGTTTTCAGAGTAGGCCTATATCCTTGCATGTCAGTTTTTAGCTGCTTTCTGTCTTATGCAATGATGTATCTAATGTCTTTTCATATATTTCTTAGAAAGGGAAGAAATGTATCCGAACAAAGAAGTCTCTGAAAGCTGCTCGCTTTGAATACAAGAACTGCACTAGTGTGCAGGCATACAAACCTCGTTACTGTGGCATCTGCAATGACGGGCGATGCTGTACCCCACACAACACCAAAACGATTCAAGTTGAGTTCCGCTGTCCTCAGGGCAAAGTCCTAAAAAAACCAATGATGTTGATCAGCACCTGTGTCTGTCATAATAACTGTCCTCAGAGTAACAATGCTTTCTTCACACCGCTAGATCCAACATCTAGTGAAGCAAAAATATGAAGAGCATTAATTAGGTAATGCAAAAGGTATAAATAGTTTATACAAGACTTGACCCACAATCAGGTGAATGTTACAATGGCATATGTAAAATATCTAACATGTTTTTCAAAACAGCCTAGGCGCTTTCTTTTTTCCTGTAGTTTATTAAATACCTCATTTTACGTTTTTCCCCTCCAAATGTCTTTTATTCGCTTGAAGGAAATTGTGTACCTTGGACAGAGCCGCCTTTTTTTCTTGACGATGGCATGAAGATTACAAAGCGAACAGCTGGTCTTTCTCCTTGAGTTGAGGCGATCATGCCATGAACTTCAGCAGCTGTAAGACTGGGCTTTTTAAGAGTAAATGGATTCCTTGGGGAATGCATGATATCGTATCACATAAGCTTGCAAGTTCTTCACCTCGCATAATGTGTATAAACACTTAAGCAGTGTTCTTTTTCCATTCTAATGAAACTGTTTCTGATGACAGTAAAAATCTTACTGGTGAAAGTGTTGCGTTCTTCTGTCTTGTGAAATACCTTCTATCTGTACCTCCAAATTTGTCCCTGAATGACATAGCTAAGATCTATCCCGAAGGAGAACAATGTGTGTCTGTAGATATAACTATTCAGATGCAAAAATAAAATTTCTGTAAATTCCTCTAAAATACTAACTGTATCATATGGTGCTTCATTTCTTAGAAAGGTGTATATGTAAATAGAAACTGTATATATTGTAATATAACTTTACTAAGTAAATAAACTTAATATGATTCAAAATATTTTTTCCTAAAGTTGTTTTTTTTTTTTTAACTACCAATTTTTAACGGCTAAAAGCAATGATAAGAAAAAAGGGTTTGCAGACCTCTAAAATTGCATGACCGTGTCTTTTGATGTTCGTAGTGTACCTCATCCGCTGCCCTAGCGGGCGTGCAGAGCCTTGGTGCAGGAAACGATGACTAGCTTGTGAGGCACACATTGGAAGGGAGGTTTCTCTCAGAGTGAAGCAGCCCGGGAGACAGGCTGATCTAAATAGTTAGGTTTGGATGTGGTGTGCCCTGAGACATAGTGGTGGTGGGGAAGAATGATTATGTGATCTGGAGGTTGGGTTTGGGTCTGGAGTACTGATGAAGTGTTTAATTGTGTCTTGCAGCATTTCTGTCTCATAAAAGAAGCCTGTGACCCTGCTTCTGCTAAATATTGCATGGCAATATCCCCAAGGAGTATAGAGCCTGAGGGTGGCAGTTTCACGTATGTGAAATCATGTATATAACGGGATTGTGCAGACAGGTCAGACGTGCAGTTGTGCAGATGTTCAGCTGCCTAGACTGTGGGCCCAAGCTTGGCTCCGGGTGTCTCTCTCTCTCTGTTAGAGGTACCAAAGTGGTACTTACGCCACAACCGTTCTATAACCGTGTGGTAGGAAACAGCCCTCTCTAGAGAAAAAAAAGGCAGAAGGCCAAATCTCAGCATATATGGCCCAGCGTCCTCTTCTGGAGGAGCTAGCAACCTCCAGTTTGGCAATTCCTGAGATACAGGGTGGAATTCAGTTCTAGGTTAAGTCTCCTAAATTTGTTGTCTACATGTAGACACCTAAATGTCCATTTTAGTCAATGGAGCCCAAAATGAAGTTGACTGTGAGCGAGCTTCAACAGCTGAAGTTTTTTAGTAACTTCTAAGTCATCCTTGAAAGTATGAGGGCCTGCTGCTAACTGTTTCAGTTAAGCTTAGATAGATCTTGGGTCCTCACCTGGACTCTAGCGTGGTTTTCCCCACTAATTGTGCCAATGATAAATTTCTTTGTAGTCATTGCTGTTATCAGCACATCCCTGCCTGCTTTGTGCTGTTCAAACAGCTGGAGCCAGACTAGTCTTGTCCTTCATCTGGCACACGCTCACACACATAGGCACACTCCCTGCCCTTGCACTGGTTAATTGGTATTCATAGAATCATAGCATAGTTTGGGTTGGAAGGGACCTTTCAAGGCCATCTAGTCCAACCCCTCTGCAATGAGCCGGCACATCTCTCCCTAGACCAGGTTGCTCAGAGCCCTGTCCAACCTGACCTTGAATGTCTCCAGGGATGGGGCATCTACCACCTCTCCAGGCAACCTGTGCCAGTGTTTCACCACCCTCATTGTAAAAAATTTCTTCCTTATATCTGTTATGAATCTACTCTCTTTTATTTTAAACCATTATCCTTTGTCCTGTTGCAACAGACCCTGCTACATCTTTCCTGTAAGCCCCCTTTAAGTACAGAAAGGCCTTAGACACCTCTCCAGGGTGAACAACTCCAGCTCTCAGCCTGTCCTCATAGGAGAGGTGTTCCATCCCTCTGGTCATTTCTGTGGCCCTCCTCTGGACCCACTCCAACAGGTCCATGTCTCTCTAATGTAGAGAGTTTGTAAAGTTCTTCCTGGTTTTGCACCCAGCCACCCTGGTGTTGGGAAAAGCACAAAGCCAGGACTCCTCTAAGTGGCTGAGGAGTGGTTAAGTAGCTGGCTAGACTCTAGGAGAGATGGAAGAAGGACTATTTACAACTATTTTCACCCCACATCTCTAACTGCCCATCCCACCCGACCCCCCGCCCCAAGAATCAGGCTGGTTTGTGCAATGCTTTTCTAATTTTGCGTAGCTATTGAGTATTTCTCAGGATCATCTTACAAATTACATGCATCTTGATTTGCAAGAGATGCATCAATTACTGAGCAATGCAGCATTTGACGGTCTGGACAAATTTAAACAGTCTTTGGATTAATAAACCCCAGCTAATCCTGAGCCAGGTGTAATTAGAGAGAAATGCAGTCAACCACTGGTTTCCTAAGAAGCAAAATGGTTCACTCAATCACTTACTTTATTTTGACAGTCTGTCTACTTCTTTCACACCAAAGTTATTTATACTTGTGCATCAGTTTATCGTTGTTGCATTGCTTCTCCCTTATCCCTCTGCTTTCCCTTCACGTTATCTGGATTTTCACAGAACTCCTCATATTTTCCTTTTAGTGGATCCTACAAGCAAAACAAAGCTCTTCAATAGGTAGCCTGCCCTTTGCAGGCAAGTTGAAGAGCCTCTCTGGGATATGAACCCACGACCCCTTGTACATTAAGATCATTCACTACTTTTAAGTTCGTGGTTTTTTCCCCTCCAAAGGCAGGAGTTTAATTTCCCGTATTTTCAAAGAGACATAAACCCAGCTTCCTGCTGAGACACTTCTTGTGGCTCGTCCATCACTTCCTTTGAAAAGACGACGGTATGCACTATGGCATATGAGTTCAGTTCTAACTCCAGTAACTCTTTTTGTCTATAGACATTTCCCCAGCACTTTAAACTGTGGTCTCCAACACATCCAGTGCCAAAATGCCTCCAATAACCTCCCTTAGTGCTGCTCGATGTGATGTCCACGTCTTCAACCCATTTTGTGAGAAAGGAGTTGCAGTGTTATGAGCAATACAACCTTCACGAAAGAGAAGTGCTACAGTGTTCAAATCCTTAGTAGCTATTTTTATTAACACCAGAACTGTTGCAATCTCAATGTCTTCTTACAATATTGTAGCCTTTCAGCAGGAAAAATATCTTTTGGAAAGGAACACAAAGGTTTCCTCTGGGAAAAAAAAAGGACCCAAAGTTCTCCACTGTCTTCTAGACTATATACATAATACCAATTCAGTGGCTATTTTTACATCAACTCAGTTGATGCAGCTTCTCATACGGTATCAGTTTTGCTATATTCAGTTGTTTTGCGTTAATATGGACATCTACTAGCTTAGACTTTGGGCAAGTTTCAACATGTTCCTGCAGAGGGACATAACACCAATTTAATTAAAACACAACAGCGGTGTGTCAAACCTGTGCCATTTGTATAAGTAAACTCCAGTGATAAAATCCTGAACTTTCCCGGTTTAGGGCTGTGATTGTCCCAAACAAGCAGAGTTAAATTACTCAGATTGAGCAAAATTAAAATGTCAGCAATTCATTTTCACATCAGCCAGGATTCTCAACTGAGCATTTCAGGGACTATCACTTGACATTCAATGTGTAGGTCCATATAGCAATATGTCCTGAGCATGATATGGTGATGGAACAAGAACAAAATATGCTGGTTGACTTGTTCATCTCATACTCCCTGAACAAATTTATGTTTCCTTTGCCAGTACCATCAAGGACCATCCCGAAAATAAGCTTTCTTTGATTTATCTAGTCACATAATTTAACAGCTTTTGGTGTTAGCAACTGGTAGGCAAAATGCACCTTCAGCAACTGATGTTGATGACAGCCAGTGTTACCCCCTACAGATCATGTACCCAGTAGAGACTTTTGCAGTTACTTCCAGGACTGTTTCATCTCTAAGACTTCATTATCGCAACATGCTTCTTGCATTTAATTGGCTTTGAATTTGTCTAATGCATCAGTCAAAGACATATTGCAAATATGTCTCTTTTTTGGCTTTCACTGACTGTGTAAGAACAGCTGCCAGCCTCATCAACGGATGCTTGACACTAGACTGAAAACCTCACAGTAAGAAAAAGTCTACAATTAATTTCAGTAACATCATGGCTTCAGCCTTTCTATTTTCCAGTATAATTCCAGGAGTAGTACAATAAAAAAAACTTAAGGAAAAACAGAATGTCCCTATTTTTTTCTTTCTAGTCCAAGCTATAATTTGTCTTCACTCTGTTTTTATTAATTTACAGGTGTGTGGGGAGATGGACGGGAGGGAATTCAGCTGCTCTTTCTAGCCCTAATATTTATATCTTATGACAAATCTGACCTTCATGATATAGGATTTTTTTTCTCTCCTCTGAGTATTTGCTACCTTGCAATTTATTTTTATTCTGAATTTTTGAGGGTATAATAATTTTTTTTTTTTTACCAAAGCCCTCTGCATTAACAGAAGTTTCAAAAAGCTATTCTAGTTATGTCCACCATGCAAATTTTGTAATATGAGCTCTCTAGTGCAAGTATCAAATTTAATGTAACCTGTGGGAAAATGCTGCTCTGATTTTCCCATTACCAATCCCAGTTTATGCATGACACAGGTAGGAACACCTGTTCTGTGACCAGGAGATACTACGCGGATATCAGTCAAGAGACCTACCATGCAGCTGTGAGAGGAAGAGTTTACTTGCAAATATCTAGTAAATATGTTTTGTATGGACTTAAATCCCTGCAGTTAACACTGTGCAGAGTGTTAACTAAATGTGCAAAGTTAGAGCTAACAGCCTGTTTGTGGTCAAACACATCTTTAAAATCTCATGGACTGTAGAGGGAGCCCAGGTGATTGACTGCCTGCCAGTGAATTTGCTGGGATAACGTAAAATTAATCTCACATTAGGCCTCTCCACTCAGAGAAAGAGTAGAGAATAGCCATTGCTGATCTATTGTTTTGTAGATTAGGAAACAGAAAAAAGATTACTTATTTATATCCCAAGAAGTAGATTTATCTGCCCTGGACATGCAAATAGTCACATTAAAATAATGACCTAAAATGCCTCAGTGTTCACGGATGTTAACCTGGTTGTCGTTATTCTGAAAGTTAGAATAAAATATTGCCCCCCAAATATTTCCTTTCAGTTAAACAGGGAGGCCTGTGTCTCTGGACTCTTAGGTTGTCTCTCCTCTTCTTTACCCTCAGCCTGTGCTGAGTCTGCTTCTCACCCTTTCCCATATTTTTTCTATATGTTCCTCCACAAAACACTTCTATCCCAGTTCTTGAAGCCAGCTCCTTATTATTCACTTCTACAGTGCCCTCAAGTGGTAAATGAAACATGCACATCCCGTTGCCAGAGGCCTTCCCCACACACACCCCGCACCCTGAGCATCCTTCCTTCTCCTGTTCTTGGGGAGTCTTGCAGCCTTCAGGGTACCTGTTATGTCCATTGTGGCTGCGAAAACATTTGCTAGGAGTTCATCAGAAATGTTTCAAGCTTACAAGTAATTTAATTTTGCTAAAAGCAAGCCATTTGCAAGGATCTTTTAAAGAGGAGAAGATGCATTAAGGGAGATTTGCTCTCCTGCACCGCTGGATCTGGCTCTTCAGAAACCCAGACTCAGCACCTCGTCTTGCCTCATTCAGAGAAATTCAGAAAGAAAGAATCTATGCATTGGGCTAAACAGAGACTTGAGCCTGCACATAACCCAGGACTCTGCTCTGATAATCAGGACCAAAAAAATAAGCACGTTAGCCCCTGTGGGCGGATTGCTAGGTTTGAGTTGTTTTGCTTTTTCCTCCTGTTTTTAATTAAAGAATTGTGCTTAAATAGAAAGCTGGGGGTGGGGGTTGTGCAAAAAGAAACAAATCCCAGAAATCCTTGCATAGGTTGAGGCAGAATTAAATCCTCTGAGCTGCATTTGTAAACAACAGCAATCATTGAAATGCTTGAAAAGTTGTACCCTCGCCGCTCTGCAGTATCTTCAGACGGCAGCATGTTAGGCTGGCCAGTTCACAAACACAACGCTCCTCTTTGGGGAAAAGAATCAGCCTTCCAGACTTTCAGCATTTCGGAAGTATATACCTTTAGCAGGCTGCAGCTAGTGGTGTCACTCTGAGGGATGAGTTTGAGATGGTACGTTAAACTCTGTGGTCCTCACAGCAGGATGGTGCTGAGGGCCATCCTAAGGGCCGCCTTTGCCACCTCTGCGTGGCTTAGGGGGAAGAAGGGAGAGACCGTCACTGGGAGCCAGAATTAGAGGCAGCACTTGGGTTCAAATTTACAGTGAAAGTTGGGTTTGAGGGGTTGGCCCTGTTCTCCTCCAAACCATGGAGAAGGGGGACACCTGGTGGCTACAGGCCATTTTGTCTTGTCAGTGATATACTTTAAGCCTGCTCCTGAATGTGGGGATGCTTTTGGAAGGACGAGGCCAACTGGTGCTAGTTATGACAACTCTCACTCTCTGTGGGGACAATAACAGCGAGGTAGGGCAGAAGCCTGGATAGCTGCCCCATTTTTGAAGGTATTCAAATTATTATTAGCATTAAGTCAGCCCCCAGCCCCACCAGGGACCCCCTTTGGCTCGGTGTGGATATACAATGCAAAAGAAAGTTTCTCATCCCAGAGACTTTCCAGTTAAGTGGGGAAGACACAAAGGATGAAGGGAAGGAAAGGCCCTTTTCTCTGGTTAGCACACAAGGTACTAAAAGCTCAGAATATATGAGCAGCTTCCTCCCCACCACACACAATTTGTGGTAAAACCAGGAAATGAGCCCATTTCTCTCAAGTCACCATCTACAGCCAGGACCGCAAAGGCTGTCCTCCTCCCTTTAGCTTTATCCTTTCAAGTCCATCCTGCACCTCAGAGGATCACGTTGCAGAGGAAACGAAGCAATATGTTTTCTTTTTAGAGAGCCAGGGGGGTCTTGGGCACCATGGAAGACCTTTACAGACTAGAAGGACAAGGAGCTCAAGGAAAACGGTGGTCTGAGGAATGGTGACTGTTTGCTCCATCATTAAGAGGCTGCTTCCTCTGTATGATACAGATGCACTTAAGACAGTCTTACTTCATTTGATTGCAAACCACCGTGGTTTGGGTTACACATTGCCTGGTGGAATATGGCTTTCCATCTTGCTTCCTTGAGATGTTTGTGGAGGAAATGCCCATCTCTCACCTGCACTGACCGTTATTCAACGCAGCTGCTGAATCTTTCCTCTCCCAGGCTGTAGTGAACATTTTAGTTTCCATATTAATGTGAAAACCCACAATGCCTAGAGATCAGTATTTGCGGTACATTTACAGTGGCAGAACCATGACTCTGGAGAGAGACAAGGAAGACCAGGAGCTCCAGGGCTGGGGAGTGAGTCCCTCCCTGCTCCCCAGGCACTTGGCACACACAAAAAAAGAAGAGAGGAGAAGCTTCTGCTGCGACCTTCAGGCCTGCCTGAAGTGGGAGGGGAGAGGGAGAGGCAAGAGCATAGTTTTGAGAGACAGAAAAAGCCTCAAGCCAGTTGCAGCTGTTACACCAAGTTCTTTGAGGTATCTGTGCTCTTTTATTTAAGCTGACTTGGGTTTTTGGTTACTGGAAAGAGCTGATACATTCTTGCCTTAATTCATATTTGTTCAGCATTTTAAAGCCTGCGTACTTCCCCCACCCACACCCCCACCCCCCAAAAAAAAGTTGAAGTGCAAGTGCTGAGCTTTACACATCTTTTCAGTATTTCCATGAAAAAAGGTTTTTCAGATTTACCACGAGGGGGAGGCAGGCAGCTGAAAAATTATCAGATGCCCATTCTTAGGACTCTTGAGTGGTTTTGTGAAAAACACAGGGACATCCACAAAAAGAGTCTAAGCAAATCTCTCTTCAGGCTTAGAGAAAATATTAACCTTTTCATGGCTGTTATCAGTTCATATCCTTTTAAGTAAGGTTTTCTTTTTAAAAATCTTATCAACTGCAGTTAGAATAAAATTCGGCATTGCCCAGAGGAAGGAAATCTTCTAAGGGATACGATGCTTTTGTTTCTATATATGGAGCGAAATAGTAGAAATAATTTCCCCAGAATTTAAATAAATCAGCAAACACATGCTGCATGTTTAATTTGAAGTAGATCAAAGAAAAAGTATTTCTAAATTTCCGGTGTATTATACTACCCATTGAATTAAAAAATACATACTTGTACTAAAAAAGGACAAACTACCAAAACCTAAGAACATAAAAAACCTTAGAGCAATAACTGAGGCCACCAAAAACCTTCCACTGCCCCCAGCACCAGCAGACAAGGCAGAGAAAAAAGCCAGATGAGGCAGAGAAAGCTCAACTCCTTCCCCATAGTCTCTGTCAGATCAGTGGCGGATCCAAAAATATGAGGTACTCGCAAGGTATGTCTTGGATGGCTTCGCTTTTTTTCAGTGATGAAAATAAAAGGAGGTTTCTCTCTTAGTCTATCTCTTTGATGACTACTTCAACAAGCCATGGAGAATTCAAAGTCCAAGGTCAACGAGAGTGTAGAGCTATGAAAAGCAGCTGGGGAACCCTTTGGGAGCGCTAATTATGAGCGTATGAGAAACGGTCTTCTCCCCTGTGTGAAACACCAATCTATCAAAGATTGGCATTCAATAGCAAGCCTGCAGAATAGGCCACCTTTGAAAGCTATAATGAATAACCTCAAAAGAAACCCTTATAAAATCTTAAACATGCACAAAATACTAGCCAAAGGCTTAATAAAATACACAAGACCCACACGCAAAAAAACAGACAAAACAAACAGAAACCTATGGCAACTCCAAACATAACAAGATGGACCTCATAAGGAGGAATTAACAGTAAATCTCTCAATAACTTGCCTTTCGTGGCCAGAGGGCTGCTATCTCCCCAGGGTACCGAGCACAGAGAAACCAAATTAAACTGTGGTTATCTGATGTCTCTGGTGAGATTCACTTCGTCCCACGTCAGAGCTCAGTGGGTAGCTAAAGCCCAGGACCGGGAGTCAGAAAGTCTGCCTTCGGTTCCCAGCTCTGCCACAGGCTCGCTGTGTAGCACTGGTCTACTTACTCTGCCTTTGTTTGCCTCAGTTTCCACAGCATAAAAAAATCAGGGATTGCAACAGTGCTGCAGCGATGGATGATGCTGCACAGCCCAGAGCAGGGCTGCTCGCACACTGCCAGGTCAAGGGGGGTAACCACTGTCAAAAGCCATAGTTTCTAGATGTTCACCATCATGTATTTTTGAGCTCCTAGGACTCCTGGCGGGGAAGGATGGCTTTCAGACCAGCCTTACCCTGTGGATGAAGTGATTGCTGGAAGATATAGCTCTTCTTAATTGCAGGAGGTTGGCGTGCCTGCATGCCGAGTGGCGCAGTGAGGGGACACCGCACAGCAGGAGCCCATCCCGGGAGCCCGAGGCCGCGTTGCACAGTACAGCACAGCACTACCAGGCTTGGACAAAGGGCTGTGCACCCTCAGCACCCCGCTGGGCTGCCTGACTGTGTTTTCCACCTATTAGTGACCATGAGTTGCACAAGCTGCAGCTGTAGGAGCAGCCTGCTGAGCCACAGGAACCGGGACCGTATCGTATGGCAGCTGTGACGGGGAATAACTGTGTAACCTCTGTAATATGTCCCCACTGAAGAGGTATCTTCAACCCCGCAGTTACGTGACATGGTCTGCAGCAAAGCCAACCCCAGACAATGCACATCTTGTGCCCCCTGTGACCCATGCGGTTTACAGATGGTGTCTCACGGCCTGGGGTAAACTCAATTTCATAGAAAAGAAATCTTGGAAAAAATTCTCAGACCCTTGCGCAGATCTATAATGTCACTTGGCATGGTCTCATCCCACTAGGCGCAGTCATTTCCCATATTACCACGAAATGAAAATCCTGCATCCAGCTCAATTTCTGATGGAGATATACACAACCACAAAGAGAGGAATTCGCAGGAAGCCTGTGGGGAAGAGCAGGATGCAGCCAAGGGCAAAGGGCATGCAAATGGCATGTAGGAACATGGGACAACAGTGAGCTAGATCTTGGCACAACACTGGGACTTATCCCAGTTAAACTTCAAATCACAGGGAGGAAAGTGAGCAGAGCCTCTCCAGTGCACAGAAGGTCAGGCAATCATCCTGCAAAAATGGCTGCCACTGAAGGAAGTATCTGTATTAAAAATTAAATCCATTTTAAAAGAGAACAATTAGCATTATCGCAAGTTCAAGCCCTCCCAATCTACTAATGCCACCAATAAAGCTTCCTGTTTGAGGTGTCATTCAAACAGGTTCCCTTATCAGTGTCACCCCTTACTCACTTTAAGACTTGAATCTTGATGTTACAATCCCCACTGCAGAAAGTAACCAGGGATTTACACCTCACCTGGGATCTGTGGTCAAAGCAGCTACTGTGAAACCCAAGAGACCCCTTCTGAAGATCACTGGTGTACTGGGTATAGCCACTGGAGGAGGCTCCATGATGACAAGCAAAGATGACAGGGGCCAAGACAGCAGGAGCTGGTTTTCCCTTGCGGACAGACAGGGAAGTGAGTGTATAAGTCAAACAGCCTATGTTACCTCTGAAACAAGGTGAAATCAGCCAGGCAGGAGATGGAATGCCTCATGTGGAGGTATCCTTCTTGACTACAGATCAAATATGGAAAAGGTCAGTGGACACAAAGCCACTTTCAGTGATCATAGGAACACCATCCTGATTCCTCTGGGCATTTTCTCTCTGCCAGGTTGATGTTGTATCTCCAAGGTCTTAACTTCCTACTAACCCATAAAGGAAGGTTTAAAATAAATGACGGAGTAACTAATTTACAATGTTCTCCTTGTTGTCCTCAACACGGGATTCATATATGGCCCTTACGTGGTTCAAAGCACTTCTAGTTTCTACAGCTTTGAGACAGGTGGCCCTGCTCTGGCAGGGGGTTGGACTAGATGATCTCCAGAGGTCCCTTCCAATCCTATGGTTCTATGATTCTATGATATATTCTCTCATGGAAGCATGAATTACAGCTTAAATTTCTCCCTTTGAAAAAATGAATTAATTGGGTAACTTTAGATAGTTTTATTGCATTTAAATAGCCAAAATTACTTGCAATGATTGACAATCATTAAAATAGGCAGTGGTTATATGGACTGTAATTGGATGGCTCGTGTCACTGGAAGTGCTTTCCATTACTTGTAAAATCAGTCACATCTTAATGTCTACGATCCCTCAGAGTCTCTTTTTACTTTCTTGCTTTTTTTGCTTCATAGGGCCTGCCTGGGACCTTTGTTTTTACAAGGTCATTTTTAGATGTTTCTGTGTTTCAGATTAAGAAGTCATTTACATTTCGCTTCTAGGAACACAAAAGGACAGCATAAGACAAGAACAGAAGGCTGGGAAGCTAGAAGTGATAGAGATGTATTGATGAGGTATCTGGGTCATCACCCAGTAGAAAGGATCCCAAGGACCACAGGAATCTTCACAAATTGTCCTGTATACATAGAGGAGCTCTGCACAGGGGACACTTCCCCTAAATGACTTTGGCAGCCAGGATGCAAGTAGTGAGGACCAGTTCTCCATCCCTCAGGGCTCTCTCTCTTTTATGCCGTTTGCAGGTCTGTTTTCTGCTGTTTGACTTGATGTTTTTGAAGTTGTTTGATATTTGCATCCCGAAAATCATTACCAGAGAATTGTATAAGATGTGTTTTAATACACTTTATTTCTTCCAGGCAGTCCTTCTATCCAACTCCCAAGTCCCAGAATCATATTGCATATATAAATAAGAAACAGGGTTGTGAAATCACCTCCAACATGATGTAGCCCAGCCCCAGCCTCTAAAGATTGTGTTGTTCAGTCTGACTGACATCAAAAGGCAATGTAAAACTTGATTTGCGATGCCCACACAGTGCTGTGGGTAGCGAGCCAGCCTGAGCACAACCCTCTCACTGCTTCTTATGATCTCTCCGCAGAGCAGCACTGTTTTGATCTGCTCAAGAGCTCTGAATAAAAGCCAATTGTACAAAAAAAATGATTTGTTTCTTCATAGAACAAGTCAGTATTTTGATTGTGGTAGAGATAAAGAAACGTCAGTAAAAAAAAAAAAACAAAAAAAAACCCAACCAAAAAAACCCCCAAAAAACCAAAAACCAAAAACCAAAACCAAAACATAAAAAAACCCCAACAAAATTCTGTGTTCTGTTAAAATATAGCTGTAAGATTCAGCCAAAATAAAGATCTGTATCATCTCACAGGCTACAATGAAATTGTCACCGGTTGAAAATTGCCCCCATCATGATCATGTTGTAGACACTTCTAACCTTTGAACCACTTTGGCTCTGAGTTTTACTGCTTCAGTTTCCAGTTTTACTGTTTCTGTTCTGAGTTTTGCTGTTCCAGCCCCCTCTGTCAAGAAACAGTATCAAGCAGCACACACTGAGCAGGTGCCTACCTAAAACAAAAATTGTAAGACTCACACTTTTTGAATAAGAGAGAGATTAAAATCTCACCATAAACTTTCTCCGGGTATATTTCAAATATTTATCTCACCACTTGGAAACAAACCTAATTACTTCTGCCTAGCACGATGGTAGTTATAGGTCTGATGCATAATAATAATAGATCAAATGTGGACTTAACCTCCACACAGACACCTGGAGCTCTTGTAACTGGGGTAGCACTTGTGCATAACCGAAAACTGAAACCGTCCAACCTCTGGGAGTTTGCAAGTTGCAAAGCCATTCAAATTCAGCAAGAAAACCGCTGTGTTTTGGCCAACTCTTGACCTTCTCAGCCGACCAAAGAGCATTCCAGTTTGGGACAAATTAAAATAGGATGTTGGTCTGCACGAGGAGTCCCTATGAAGTGATTTCATACTGCCTTGCTTTACCGTCCCCAAATCCTAACATTGCTAGGACACATCACTCTTTTCATCTCAGTAAGGTGAAGGTGCTCAGTGCCTCTGGCCCTGGCTCTTGCCAGCGTGGGGAGTGTGACAGTGAGCCTGGCTCATGGCTCAGAGGCAGCAACCCCCATCAGCCTACAGGAACAGCAAAAGGAAGAACCATGGGGTCCGGAGGAGCAGAAACAGGATGAAACTTTATGGAATATAATGCAAAGCTGTGCATTTTGGAAAGTAAAACGAGTGTTTGACAGAAAACAAGGGATTGTGATTTGCGAACATCAGAGGAGAATGACTGACACGTACGTCAGCTGCCACAGTGGGGCAGCCAGGAATGTGTCATGGCATATACAAGGAGAGATATTTCTGTGAGCACAGGATACACCTGATGTTCCAGGGTTTGTGTGGAACAGGTTAAGGATATTTTGTGAGGAACAGTATTTTATATGCATGGACATATAAAACTGAGGATCAGTTTTTATATGTAAAATAACAGTATTTTATATGTTTTTCTTAAATATCCATTTTCAATAAAGGTAAATTTAAGCTAAATAGCTAGGGAAAAAACAGGGGAGGGGAATGCCTGCTTTACAAGAGACTATTAGAACCGCCTGGGTTAGCCTGAAGCAAACACTCATGGAGAAAAGCGGTGATTACTCTCTATAAACATAAAAGAGCAGACCAAAAACAGAGAAGGAAAAGAGCTAATAAAGTAAACTAGAAAAGCTTGTCCAAGAAGATATGGGCACAGAGTGGCAATGAAGTTTAGGCTGGAAATTTAAAAAGGGCTCCTAACAGAGAAAACATCATATTCCAGTAGGTAGGGAAAAAGCACAAAAAATCAACTTATTTATAGGACAGTGCTTGTTAAATTCATTTGAACCATCTGTTTTACTGCAGTGGCAAAGGACTTGAGTTTGAGGTTGGATTACAGAGACATTGCCGAGACCTGGCTATGCGCAATCTTACCAGAGGAAGCAGCTGGGCTCTTTAGTGACACCTGAACTGCACTGGGATGCCAAAATTGGTCTTTTACTCCTAAATCAGTTCAGAGATTCAGGCTGAGACACCAGCTTTGCTCTGGGATCACCAGTCGGCAGTATCAACCACCTATACACACAATTGCAGTTCTGCTTTCCTTGAGGTGACAACAGCAGGGCTGCTGCTCCCCTGCGTGTTACGTCTTAGCAGTGAAAATATTTGCCTGGGAAACGGGATACATGGACCTGGTGGGAACTCACCCTGACCCACATTCATCAGGGGATAAGGACCACACAGCTCAGCAAGACAGAGAAGGCAAGAGACGGTCAGAAGTCTGGGGGCAGAAGGAGCTGTAGGTCTGTCCCTGCTCCCTGGAGTCTCTCTGTAGTGTTACCAGATTTTGTATAAGACATGAAAACAGCTCTGGGAGCAGAGAGGAGAAGCCAGGCCACTTCCTTCCCAGCTAAATGCCCTGTGCCCTGAACTAAAAGGTCATGTTTGTGTTCTTCCTCTCCTCCAATGCATCCTGAATTGTTCCCTGCAGTTTCCCCAAGAGCAATGCAGCTTGCCCCATCCAGAATAGTCCAGAGCTGGTGACTAAGAGGCTGCTGTTTGAAGGGAGCCATGGTTTCAAATGATGGACGATTGTTGTAACCACTGAAAGCAAGCATGGATATGCTCCTACCTCTCCTTTCTTTATCAGCACATCAGTGCTGTGGGACAAGTGATGCAGTCAGGCCATGTCCCGCAGCATCTCTGCAGTCATACTGTGGCCGTCTCTGCCTGGGTGGAGCTGAGCCACACTGTTCTCAGAGGTAACAGTCTTTGTGAGGGTTTCTAGGCTGAGGATCACAAACTAGCTGGAAAGTTTTTCCAGGATAACCCTCAGAGAAGAGTGGGATTTCTGGCACGGCCCTGTCCTCAGCACATCCTACCGGTTGCCACAGATGGGGTGTACTTACCTGAAGTGACACTGCTCCATAAGGCTGGAAGTCACCATTCCCTGGAGTACACAGGGAACTCAACAAGACTTTCTGCTATGATAGCATTAGGAAACCCAATGTGGAAGGGACAAGAAATGAAGCAGCCTGTCTCACCTAAACCCAGCTCTGCTGGCTAAAGCGTGGCTACAGGTGTCTTCTCCATAATGCTCCTGTGGTGCTCCTGGAGTCTGCCTCCAGGTATGGGAAGGGAACTGCCCTTTATATAGCCTTGGCCTGCTTCTAGCCGCTACTTGGCAAATCTGTAGGCAGCTTTCTTTAAAAGATAGAAGTAAGCCTCTAGCCAGACCTTATAAAGATCAAACAAACCTTATGAACAGACTCTTTCCTTTGCATAATCTTAAATATCCAGCCTAAACTGAGGGACTTTCCTTTTTAGAGGATTTCCCAATTTTTAACCTAGTGAAGCAATGAAAGGACCAACAAAAATTCCCAAAGAAAATAAAGCTCATCTCCTTATTTACTCATCTCAGCTCAGTCTCTGTGAACAGACTGCAATGACTGTCTCTCCAAAGTCTCTCTGCTACTCAGCTCTACCCCCACATCTGCCCAAATCCCACTTCATTGAGTGAAACATGAAAAACAGACCTTGTTTTCCTTCTACAATACCGTAAGGTTTTTGGAAAATATTTCTGATACGTGACTACACTAAAATATATGAAATGATGAGCTAAATAAATCATAAACTGGAAAGACCAGGCCACTAAGCATTATTTGTCATTACTTCATGATATTTTTATTTTTCCAACTGACAAGCAGAGAAGGCAATGCAGCTCCTAACACATGAAAAGAGGGCATGCTGTAACATTTAACTTCAAACAGCGAAACACAAATAGACTGTTGATCTGCATGGTTGTTTAAGGCAGTGTTTCCAAACTTTTAGGGTAATGGGACCACCATTATTGCTTGCTAAGACCCTCTCATGTACCCTATATCATCACACTTTTAATTAAAAACACAACTGAAAGCTGCTCAGTTTGCTTCTGCAGCCCAGCTGTGGACCACTTACCATAAGCTCATGGACCACCAGTGGTCTGCAAACCACAATTTGGTAACTATCGGTCCAAATGACTCAAAGCTAGAAATGTGCCAGAAAAAGCAATGGTGGGGTACTAATGTCATTACAAAGATATTACACATAACTAACCATATGGATACAGAGCTCTTTATACCACCCGCAGCTTTCCATGTGGGAACACAATTCCAGCTCCTGATTGTCTTCTTGCTAATGCCTCCCATACAGTGTATTTTTTGCAGCACATCCTGGGACTTGTTTATATGCATGAGCTTTGTGCCACAGCCAGTAGCTACAATTAAGGCATAATTATATGTGGTAGGCAGGGAGGAAAACTTGGCTACCAGTAAATTTCACAACCGATGGTTCTCCTACGTCTAATAAAATAGTTTAATCAGGCTCCTTCTTGTTTGCCTCATTCTTTAACTAGTTATGGGCCTGAGCTGCTTTTTCAAAGTCCCTGAGTCTTGTGGGTCTGTATTTTAAGGCCTGGTTCTCCTCCTCACATAGAGGAGGTGGAGCAGTGCAAACCAAAGATCTCTAGCCACAAATGACTACTTTGAGTCTTGCCCAAATACAGTTTTCTTATATGTTTTGGGCACTCTTGAATTCTTGGTTTATGTTTTTAGGTCCATCCAAACTCTAAACACACATTGATCTTTGAATAGCAGATACTTGTTTAACCTGCTGTAATAGACATGTACACACACGTACACACATACACAGAGGGTTTATCTACAGGACAACGAGGTGCTGTGCAGAAATGCCTTAACTATCTCTAAATGACCTCACTGAGGACTGTGCAGCACAGCATAGAGCCATGCTCAGAAACCCAGAGGACCTTAAAGGCCAGCCTTTTCTCTTCTGGTGCTGATGGATACCACAAGGTAGAGAAGCCCAAGTTGTCCCTAAGTAAGCTTACTCAGATACTACAAATAGTGCAGCCACGACCTCATGGAGCAGTGAAGCTATATTGTAAGTGACATATTCTTTATTACCAGCATGCTTACAGGCTTCTGTGGCGCCTTTGGAAAGGAAGATTCATATTCAATCCTCATGAATTTACCTCTCTTGTGGAAAGGTAATGAGGCACCATGAAGATGCAAAGTCCCCAGGTAACAACAGGCTTGTTACAATATGCAAAGTCCAAAAAAGCACAAAGGGAGGATTTCAGTTGCCAGAAGGGATGAGTGAGCCTTTTTATAACTCCTCAACCATTCCTAAGGTAAACCCTTGCAAAGGCATTTAGAGGATAAAAAGACATTTTTATGCAAAATTCATCTTCGGCGCTTTCTGTTTTGGACTTGGTAGGGCTTGTTGGACAGTATTTATGGCTGCTTGGGAAGCAAATGGTGCATTATCATTTGGATACAGAAAGGTTGTGTCAGTTGCTCTAAATTGCACAGCAATGCAGTGCCAGTGCCAAAAACCAAGGCGAGGAGTGCTGGTTACACATTCTGTTCTCTTGACCCTACGCCTGCGTCCCACTGCTGCAAAAGGCGTCTCTCACTTAGGCAAGCACAGAAGAAAGAGGGAGTAAAAGAAGAGTAAGCTTCAAAATCTGCAAAAGAGGTTGCGGAGAGGAAGGCGCTGCATATCACCCCTAAAAAGCTGTTTGTCACATGGAAACAGCAGCAGCTCTCCCAGGCCAAGCCTGTGGAGACAAATTTATCTCTTGTGCAACATCAGTGAAGGAAAGAGACAAAGTTACTTCGAGAATGGACTTGAGCCAGTAAACCAACTCATTTTTGTTTGGTTGTTAACAGAAACTTGTCTTACTCTGCTTTATCCCTGCCATTTTATTGGGAAAAAAATGAAAGTAGAGATGGGTAGAGCTGCACTCTGGGAAAAAACATAACAGCAGCACATGTCTTCATGAGTTGGAAGAGGCATGGAGATTTGTTTTTTTATTACTAGGAAGATCATGCAGATATACTAGGTTTAGACAAACATGCTGATGCTAATGTTTGCCATCGCCCATAGCAACCCACCACAATGTGCTGTTCCAATGCTGCTCAGCCTCCATGACTGAGAAATTAATGTGACATCTAATGAAGCAATCTTAAATCCCTCTGGTAAAAAAAAAAAAAAAAAGAAAGAAAAAAAAGAAAAAAAAAGATAATTTCTCTTATTTTGCTTACAGTGCAAGCTCATATGAACCTACAGTGCTCAGAGGCATGTATAAGCGCCGCTTCCCACAGCCAGAGCCAGCCTGCGGCAAGATGCTCAAGTGGCCGTGGAGCTGCAATAGGACATGGGACAGCAGGACACGCCTCACCACTCCCCAGCTCCCGCACACTGGGCTAGCACACCGCTCCCAGCTCCCGCACACTGGGCTAGCACACCGCTCCCAGCTCCCACACGCTGGGCTAGCACACCGCTCCCAGTTCCCGCACACTGGGATAGCACACGGCTCCCAGTTCCCGCACACTGGGCTAGCACACAGCCGCTGGAGAGCTGAAGGCAAGGCAGCAAACCTCCCAGGAAAGCAATGGCTCTACCTCCTTCTGCAGGTTTACGTCTCTCCGGGAGGAGATAGCCAGCTCTTTGCCTCCTGACAGGGATATACATGTGAACTACCATGTATACATATATTTTTTTCCTGTTTTTCACAGACTGTTTTTGGAATCTAGGAGCTTATGGGCCTGAAATAACCTAAGGTCTGTTTTTCTCATGATACCTTAGATCCTGCTTGCAGGAAGTACGGCAAGAAGACCAGACCTAATCTCATCTTATTTCATCCTGGAAGCTCCTTAAGGAATTTGAAAAGCCTGTGAAAGAACCAAAAACAAACAGCAAAAGAAAAGAAGAGAAACCCACAGACAAAGAAATCCTGCTTTATTTGGGTTTCCCCTAAACACATGTTTCTCAACTGCATAGCACTGCTCACTGAGATGATATTTCCTCAGATGTCTTATGACTCACAGAGCTACATAAACTATGTTTGCCATTCGTTAGGGCACCAAGTGATGCATATTTAATTCATCTCTATCCCTTTGCATTCTTCTCCTTATTTACTTTTCCCAGCTGCCTGACTAGTAACTCCTTCCATCTCTGACTACGCCCATCATGGCCTTTCAGGATAAGGAGACTTACAAACTAGTTTGTCACTCTGTGACTCGATCTCCTCATTTCAGGGCAGGTTTTGATGCAAGTGTTCATTGTGTTTTCCAAAAGAAAGCTTAAGCTTCCATTCCCTTATTTTTCAAACCAAAGTCCAAGTACAAAGTACCGATATAGTTCTTGACAATGTAAAGAAAATGATCACATTGTTGTCTTCATTTTTCAACTAAGCCTGTTATGATTACCCACTTCCTAGTGAAAACTTCTCATGTTCCCATGCATTTAATGGGCATATCTGAAAGTCATATGCCCATAAAATATCAGTGGCATTATCCAGTCACAGCACATCTGGAGGTTCAGCTGCTGAAAAAGGGACTATTTAGAGGGAGTCAGACTAAGAAGCGGTCTGCAAATTCAGATACTTTCACAGGTTAAAAAAGAGGTTTTTTCCTCCAACTCATCCCAGCAGCTGAGTTTGTGTGCAGTGAGGTCTCCCCACATTTCCTCCCCGATGAACAGTGACTCTGAGGCCTGACACAAATTTTCACAGTAGTTTCCTCTTGAATTAGTTTTAATCCAGAAAAAAAAAAAATAAATAATCAATTTCAGAAGAAAGGGATAGAACTCTCAAGGTGCAGTAAGTTTTCACTCCGCTAGGGAGCTAACAAAGAACTCTTCTTTTTAAAGTCCCTCTGTGGGACTTATCTGTCCCCATTAGTGTAGACAGAGGTCTTCAGCTCCACCTCCTGCCCCTAACTCTAGGACAAGGAGATATCCATATAGGGGACAGCGTATTGTCCTGAGTCCCCATCTCTCTCTGCTCCCTGTGGCGCAGTATGCCTGTGAGTCAGGGAAATACCGATCCCCACTCCACAGGACAACTGAAAAGCAAAGGCCATCTTTGAGACTCCTCATAGAATTCTCCAATATAGGCAGAGAGAATTCTGTCCTTCAGTCCAAAATCCCAATTTAAGTAACTCCTTGAGCCAGCAGCTTTCCTGTTCGGTGGGAGGTCTGCCCAGGCTCTGCTGCTTGGCACCTCAGAGCTCTGCTTGCTCCACAGCAAGTCACCAAGCTCCTACATAAACCATACTGTGACCCAACAATCACAGCCACCTGGATGGGACTGCTCTTTCTGAGGCCCCTTCAGCAGGCCCATCTGGGCTCCAATGCACACCAAGAGGATTAGGCTTTCACAAAATGCAGCTAAATCACTTTTTCTGAAGAAGCAGCTGGAGCATGGGGTGCAAACACAACCCCCCTTCTCTGTCTAGAGGACAAGGCGTGTGTCCAGGAAGTGGGAGTTGAGGCTGGAGACCTTCCTCAATCTGAAGTGATGCAAACCCAGAGCTCCCACTGGAAAGCAGTCACGCTGACGTCAGCCTGAAAACTATGGCAACTTCCGGAGGTCACCTCTGCTCACGATCCGCATGCCAGGTTTGAATGGATGGAAAGACCAGCCTTCCAGGTCTCAGTTCAGGAGAGAGGCTTCATCCAGTGTTAGACCCAGAACAGTGTTCTGCTCTCCAAAGGCTTCAAAGGCTGCTCCCCACTGCATGCACTGTTTGTTCTCAGGTGATTTGCTCTCCCCATCCACTGACTCTCCCCCTCCACTCAAGGGAGCTTGAACACCCGTCTGGGTTTTCATTGTCAGTCTTGGGCAAGCCGCTTGGCCTGGCCATGGCTTGCTGGAACCTCAGCAGATGTGCTGAGGGTCACACATGAGTCCTGTGTAAGAGCAGGAGGCTGAAGATCATGTGCAATGTGGTCTTCTTCACCAAGCTACAGTCCTCACACCCACAGTTCTAGGAAGTGCAATGGCATGCAGTGTTGTCTGTGACTAGAGATCAGACCAGAACGTATTATAATAAGTTATGAAGTACGGCAGGCTATGACATGCCATATGGGCCAGGCACATAAGTGAGGCATCATCAGTCTTCATTTAATTGTCTTGGAGCTGAGGGCAGTCTATTCTTTGCAGGATCTGAACCAGTGAACTAAAAGTGAAAGGCTCTTTTTCCCATGCTAATACTACTGTACTCGGCACTGGTGAGGCCCCACCTCGAGTGCTGCGTTCAGTTTTNCCATCCATGAATTTTCATATCGGCTTCAAATCAAGTGCTGCTTCAAAAAAACAACATTTTTTTTAAACATTTTGAGGTTTAGAGAGGAGGGGTTTGGCTACATGTACTGAAAAATAAAAGCCTACAACAATTAATTGCGGAGAAATAGCAGTAAGCTTCAGCTGATTTTTTTCTAATAAAAAAGGAAAGAATCCCAAGGACAATGGAATCAAAAAAATGTGCTACTGTCTTGCCATTTCTCTTGTGAAAACAAGTTATGGTCAATATGAAAAGACAGTCTGATATTACAATAATTAAAGAGAATTGGTGTAAACTGTAATGTACAGCCATGTAAAGTCACTAAGAGCCTAGTCCGAGGAACGTTTTGACATCTGGAAATCAGTTTTCTTTCCATATTATGGAAAAATAGCTAATATTTATGTGAAAAAAAAAAATTTAGAAAATCATTCTGGAGCCATAAGATATTTCTTTTCAACAAAATTACCTTGCTCCATTTGATTCATAATGGCATACCACATTTTACATACATGGTATCAGTGTTAAAGCAGTCTTTTTTAAACTAAGAAGTGAAACGGTCTCTTCCAAGAAGGTCAAGCAATAGATTTCAAGCTTTATCTAAATGACTTAATTTATATTTCCCCAAAGCAAAAATTTTTCAATACAGTCACATTCTCAAGGAACATTTTTGATTTTGAAAATTTGGAAAAATGATAAAAGTCTTTCTCTGGAAAGGTTTCAACCCATTCTACTGATTTACTGAAGGCTGACTGAGGCACACCACCCAGGCAAAACCAAGAAAACCTACTGAGGCCAAAACACCTCGCCACGTGTACTGCTCAGGTCTTGTTTACACTTACCTCCTTCTGCATATTAAGTTGCATAAATACCCCTCAGTCCACGTGTCCAGGAGAGATGCTGCAGTTGAACGGCCACCTTGGGGAGTTGACTTCGCTTGGGCTGGGCTCACCGAGTAAAGCCATGGGCAGCAGCTCCAAGGCAGTTTGTCCCCAGGCCACCCTCATTGCTTGCATTTGTCCTCACCTTGCATCTCACCATGGGCCTGTGGCAGCACAAGGCAGCAGAGACAGACCTTGGGCACCACCGAGGACTCATCCCTCCATGTCTTCTCCAGAAACAGCAGTGGTGGCCTGTTTCACCAGGCCAGGCAGAAGAGTTCAGCAGCTCCTGCTACTGCCAGGGGTGGCTTGGTGGCCGGTCAGGGACTCAAAAGCCAAGATTCAGCCCCTGCAGCTGCTGTGGCTAAATCATCTTCTTAATTACACAGGAAAATGTGCTTGAAACCACAATTTACATTGGTTCAGCTCACCCCTGCCTGAAACCAAAGTAAACTGGTCAAGAGGAAATCACAGCTCTAGCAGATTTTGCCTATCTGCACCAGCCTTATCAGGATGCAGGACATTTGGTGACTGAGAACCAAAGGTTTTTCTGAAACAGAGATGGTCACAACTGAGACATTTCTTAGACCACACAGATTTTTTTCACAGTTGTCTTTATCATGGTTCGTATTAGCTGTCACTTATTTAACGCACTCTCTAAAAAGCTACTGCCAACGATATTTGTGTTTAGCAAGCACTGAAGGTTTCCCTAGCATGTGCTTGAATGATTATTGATATATTTTTACTTGTCATAGGCAGCTATGTCCAGAAACTCGAAATCAAGAACAAACTCTGAGACAGATCAATTTACAACTATTATGACAATTGCCGTTGCTGTGTAATGATGTTTAAACCGTACAAATTCCTCTTTGCAAATGTAGGATAGATTGTTTCAGCAGCTGTGCTTTTAAAGACATTGTGGACCTCTTACTCCAAGCAGACTGAAAATTACTTTCATCATACAGTTTGGAAAAAATAGCCAAACCTCAGGGATTACTAATGATGGGTAAATAAACCAAAGTTAGCATTCTGGGGAAGGAGTAAACAGTAGCAGTACTTGAGATCCGACGTGGTGACCCAGGCAATGATACTGATCAATGCCTTCCCGGAGGAGGAAAAATTAGAGCATGGAATTAGAGACACCATTCAGTTTAAAATGAACAGAGCCTTAAGCAAAACAGAAGAGAACAACCTTATAATGTTGTAAAAGGGCTTTTTGTTCACCCTGTACCATACCTCCTTTCATTGTGCAAGGCTGTTATCATCTTTCATTAGTGGCCCTGTTGGCATAAAATTTTTCTCCCGTGAAACATGCAGATTTTTATGGACCAAATTAGGACCATTAAATTAAAATCCTGGATGCTTGGCAATGAAATATGGCTGAGGAGAGAAGTTTTAAAGCATACAAGAAACAGTCAAATCACTTGGCAAAAAGAATAAGCAAATAAATACTTTGTGGCTGGATAAATGTTATGTTGTGTTAGCCTTCAGGAACATCCAAGGACATAAGTCCAAGATGCGCATAGGAAAGCCAATTTAAAATCCCTTCTAACTCGGAGGCAACCACATGGAGCTCTGGAATGGAATCTCATCTTCTCTTTAAAAACATGTCTACTTTACTGAAATACTCACTACGTCTGGAAACCAAGTAACTACAACTACTAAGCTACTGTAGGATTGCCTGCTGTGGGAGCCAGCATCAGCAGGAGCACAGGGGACATCCTGGTGTGGCCTGCCCATACCACAGGGGCTGGTGTATGTACCTGGAGAGAGGCATCTATACAGAGGAGGTACAGAGTTCCTCAAGTGGAAGAGTGAATTGAATGTGGGTCCTCACAACCTCTCAGGTGTCCTCACCACTAATCCACGGGGACAGGCTCCCATACTGACCCCTTTCCTGCCTCATGTGGGTCCAAGACCGCACTTTCTGTGGTTCCTCTTGTGATAGGTGCTCAAAATGGGGATAGGGAGAAGGTTCAGCCCCAAATTCAAACCAGGTTCGTGGATTAAAGAATAACAATACTAATCACTTTGGTGACTCTCACGGCAGGCCTTACTCTCATGCAGCAAAGGGCTGTGCAAAACTGGAGCTCTCTTATGAAAAGCAGTGACTCACAAATTCACAATTCCTCTTCTACTTTCACCAGAGTAAGGCAAGGAGAAACAGGAGAAACACTATTTTGTGTTTGATTATAGATTACCCACTCTTTTCGTGGTGCTCCTTACCAACAGTGGAAAAAAGGCAGGAGGAAGGGACTTTCTTACCCTTTTGATCCTGGGAGACAACATCAAGAAACACCTTCAGCTTGAAAAGGAAGAAGGGGAATCTCCAAGGATAAGTAGGAAAATATGATATGAAGGACTAGAGAGCACACAATTTTTACAGGAATGGACATGTAACAACACCTACAGAAATTCTTACATAGAAACATGGCACCCACCTCGAGGTAGTACTAGTATTAGACTTGTCTTGACAGTTACAAAAGAAGGAATCAGAGAGGCTGGTTTACATTAATCGCATTCAACCAGAATGAAATCCAAACCAGCAGTCCTATATACTTAGTGCTTTCAAGAAGTCAAATTACACAAAGCTGAAAACAATTATGAGCCAAATTATTTCAGAGAAAGAATTTAAACAGGAAAAATGTGAGTGATAATTGGGAACTACTTAAACACAATTTATTAAATGCCCCAAAAGGCACATTCTCACATTGCACAAAAGAGGTCAAGTGGAGCTAAAAACAAAAGTAAAACAAAACAAAAGCACAAGCTGGCTTAGAGAGGAAATTAAATCAGCTTTTGTAAAAACCTCCACAAACAATCCCCCTCCACCATTCTTTCAGCAACAAAATATTAAACAAACCAAAACCACATATATCATAATGAATAAGGAAGGAACTGCTGATAACAATTCTGTATCAGCCACCAGCAAAGGTAGATGATGGGAACGGGAAGCAACGGGAGACAAAGAGGAGTGTGTATGGCCATCAGAATGACAGAGGGAAGGGACTTTTTTTCTCAAGAGTTTCAGAGGAAAAAGACCTCCAAAGAGTACTGATTTTTCACTGTTATATGGTAAAAGTGGAAGAACTATGAATCATAGCTTTAGGATTTTTTTGTCTTTTTCTTTTTTTTTTTCCAGTTGCAGGAAAACAAATCTCTTAGTTTAACTCTGGACTGTGCTGACTGGGATGCTGGTGAAATGCAATAATGCCAAGGTTATGAAAAATAGACCTAAATAAAGTGACAAGCCCACATAATTTTCAATTAGTGTCTCACCCATGAGTTAAGTTTTTAAATAGTGATTTCCAGTTTCTTAAAGTATCAAGAAACATACAGGACAGCAAGAAGGTTCACGTTTGGCCAATTTTCAGAGGAGGTGACCAAGGGCAACTGAAGGAATTACAGACTTATCTGCCATGCACTGAGCACAGGCAAAACAACAGAATAGCTGTGATGGGTCCGAGTTAGCAAGGAACTGGGAATGAAGGGGAGGCAGAAAACACAGTTGGTGGCAACAGATACATGAGAAACAGACCTTGTCAAACAAACACACATCTTCTTTCTGTTGAGGTTACAAATGTTGTTGATAAAAGTCATAATGTTGTCACTATGTACTTAAATCTCCATAAGGAGATTTCGATTTAGAATTGAAGAACAGGGAAAAAGCAACGCAACAGCAGAAATTCGTTTCGGTGCTCATTAAATATGTTCGAAAAAGCCTACCCACAGTAGTACAGTCCCGTTCCTCTGAGACAGGCTGCAGGACCCAGGGGACAGGGCATGGCAGGGATGGTGTGAAGGTGGACCTTTTGTGGCCCTTTCCTGACCTGGATCCCAAGTCAGGCATATGTTGCCCCTGGGGTCTCAGAGGATGCGTGTTAGGAGGAGAAGGCCACACTACTCAGCTTTGCAAGCTGATGGAGTCGTTCTGCAGGAGATCCCTATCCCAAGCTGCAGATTTGTCCAGCTTTATGCACCATACCCACAGCAGCACAGACTGTGTGCTTAGTTACAAAGCTGGTCTCTGAATAACTCAGGAGCCCAAAAAGCAAGCATGATCTACCCAAGGCTGTACATGTTAGACACTCAATCCAGGCCTCTGAATTGCTTGCCAGCACCTGGTCCCCACAGCCAGTAGCAGTCAATCAGGCATGAGTGGGGCCGGCAGAAAGCATCCTTCACCCTCCATGTCCAGCTCTCCCAGTCTCTGACTTGTCAGGGCCTGGGACCTTTCACAGGCACATGATCTCTTGGGTTTTGTAGGCTTTCTGCCAGTTCCTTTAGCCCGTAACGCAGCCTGACACCCCACCCTTGAAAGATTATTGACGTCAGTGCTAGTGCTCAGTGGAAATATATTCATCTGCCCTACAAGAGGCATCCTTAAAGTGACTGCAAAGTCCAGACTCCTATGCTAACTTGATCCGTGGCATTTATGATGACTTCCAAGAAGTCAGGCCATGAGAACAGTGGTTTTAAATTGCTGCGACAGATGGTATGTGTTTTGCTCACAGCTGGTTGTATGTGAATGCGTTACGTTCTTTTGAAAGGATTTGGCTGAGCAACAGAGAGAAAGGCTACCAGTTTGCCTCGTCCTGGCTGCTGCGCTGTGGGTCAGGCAGAGTCGTCCGTGGGGAAGAGAGATTGCGTCTGCCCTGAAAATCCTGGGAAGGGGAGAAAACTGTCAGGCATGAGGATGCGGTGAGCAGAGGGAACATCCCTCCTTTGGCAAAGGGTGAGCACTTCTCCCAGATGCCCGGAGGGGACTGGGAGGGCTGGATGCAATTGGAGAACCCGGTATGAGGTGGAAAGACTAAGCTCAGGCTTGAAGGAAAGGATCTTTCTGTAAGGACACAGTGAGCAGGACTGAGATTTGTTTACAAAACTTCTTAATTTAATCCCAAATTTCGTTGAAGCTTTCTTGTAATTTCTCTTCCAGTAAAGCCTGGCTGTAGAGTTCACAAGTTGCTCTGGTGTCCAGGCATGCTCGCTGTCAGGAAAAGGCATAGACCCTCCTGAGACTGCTGGGTATCGCCTGCTCTTCTCAGAGCCCACATCACCCGGAGCCAAGGCTCAAACCCAGACTGAGGGCTTTTAGCCCAGTGCCACAATTCCACCCTCTCCAGACAAGTTTTTGCATTGAATATTACTCAAAAGGGGAAAAAAATAAATCAAAAAATAAGTATTGCCTACTTCTGTGAGAAGCCTTAAAATAATATTTTTCTGCCCTATTCAAAAAAAAAAAAAAAA
>VXBO01003377.1:577921-669588 GCA_013400135.1 Rhinoptilus africanus
AAAAAAAAAAAAAAGCTGAAAAACCAAAGGAGCATTAAGATAGTTGCTGTCTAGAAAAGGAAGCAATACAACCACAGACACGTCTCTGCAAAATGGGGTTTTACTGCCTTTTTCTGACACATTTAAGGGACAGCCCAGAGAGGAAAGAGCTACTGGGAACTTACCAGTATTGTCGGACTCAATGACATTAAAGGTCTCTTCCAACGCAAATAATTCTGTGATTCTATGACCCCAATTCTATGACCCCGTAATGCCATGCTGAGGCTGTGGCTGGCTGGAGCCACTGCCCTGGCTCCCACTATGGAAATGCCCTCAAGGAATGCCAGCCAGGAGCTGAGAATTTCATGCAGGTCAGACACGAGGTCCTTTTGCTGATGAGACGGGATTCACAAACTGCTGTGCCAGTACCTGTAGAAATAAACTGCGACACATGACGCAATCATGGCTTGATGCGCCTCCTCCCTGCCTTGGTGCCCAGCTGGTCGGGGAGCCAGGGCTGCTCCCAGTGCTCCATCCACAGTGGAGACCCTCACGGAGGGCAGTGGGGAAGCTACTCAGAGAGGCACGCAATCCCTGGAAGCAAGGGGGACTGGAAATATAACCCTATTTCTATACATTTCTACACAGAAGTAGAGACTGGAGAAAAAGCTCACTGAGCTTTTATTTGCAACCACTGTGCTGCTTCAGGGACTGATGCTGCTGGTGGGGTCCTCAGCCCTTGGGATTTTCTTCCCTTCTTTGATTATTTATGGTCTTTTTTGCGAGGTCTCTCATCTCACCCTCTTACCTTGCTGAGATGGCTGCAAACAGCATTTCCCGGAGAAAGACAACACAATGGGGGAACAAAGTAGTTGGGCATCTCTTTGGACACTGTTCAGACATGCTCTCAGATTTAAGTCCTATTTAAGCATACAATTATCTCTCACCCTAGCTCATTTCATAATTCATAATAGCTTATTTATTTTTTTTATATCTCTCACCCTAGTTTATTTCAAGGAACGGTACTCAATGAAAATTTACTATTTAAATTATGCCCTGCATTGCTTAAGAAAATTTTAGCTGAGAGACTTGCTTTGCTAAAAAGCTTAGAAAAACTAAAGATTTTTGTGATCTGAATTTATCTTTTAACCTGGGGAAAAAAACTGACTTGGTTTGAGCCTCCCCACCAAGAAAAAACTCCATGAGCTGCTGCTTGATTTTTCATGTTTCGAGGTCGTCTTGTTTTCTTAACACTTTACTGATATATTTTAACATACTGAACACAACGGGTCAAAAATAGACTGTATATTTATATGTAAAACAGGTTCATTGATATATGAAAAGATTTTAGCTTGATATTTATGGCCTGGATGCTACTTAGCATTTTGCAACTTTAATACCTGTTACATATGTGGTTTATCCTTTGCCTCACTGTAAACAGGGATTTTAATTTAACATTTAAAGATTATTTAAGAGCTGTTTTGAGTGTTAAGTGCTTACAAATCTTCCATGGCTCAACATTTACAATTTCATCCATCTTGAGATTAAATCAGTTGAGATGAATGTACCACTTAAAAAATACAGGGGAAAAAAAACGTACTTTGAAAGGCACTTGCAAGCGATGTGGTTTTAGAAGAATTAAAGAGATTATTAAGCTTTGAAACTTGTGCACTAAACAAGCACCAGCACAAACACTACAGGGTAGTCAACAGCTCATATCAAGCTCGATGTCAAAATGCCAAAATCTGTTTTAGTTTTCCCTCATCCCACTTTTCTCAACTTCGTGGACAACCTCAGGCCAAGGCAATTTACCTAACCAAACTAAAAGGCAATTTTTACATTGTTTGATAACTCATAATAGCAAACATCTCATCAACAGACAAAGATTACTTTCTTTGTTTTTACTAAAACCTCACTACCTGGTAGGCCATGAAATACTGCGCACTACTCAGCCTTTTAATCATTGCTGTTTTGCAGGCAATCTTAGAGATACATAATTATTTTTTCATTTTCTTTTATATACTATTTTGCATACTCAATGAATACAAGAATTCACTGCAGTTCAGCATACTTCAAGAACAACAAAATAAACAAACAAGAAGCCTTCCAAATCCATGCATTTTGGAATAAACAATTACTGTTCCAGCATGTAGAAGTTATACAGAAATGCAATGGGCACGTAAATTTATACATATAATTTGCAGATGACAGACATAATACTTACATATAAAGATCAAGGCTGTTTTCAACCATACATTACTATTTCTGGAAAATCAATCTACATTATTTTTAGTACAGGTTAGGGACTGGAGGAATGATCGAGTGATTTGCCAAGGACATGGTCAGACAGACTTGGAAAGCTGGAAACTGTGATTTCTTTCCAAAGGGAACATGTATCATAGTCACAGCTGGTATCACTATGTAGAAGAGTTTGGTCCTATAATTCATGGTGTAAAAGACTAAACACATTTTAATACAAAGCATCCTACTGCCACAGTAACAAGAATTATCCTTGAGCAGACTAGTCAAGTTTGGGACCTACACTGGGACCACAGTAGGACACAGCATTCTACACTTGAAAGTACAGTGTAGCACCGTCTAATCCTCTCACTGCTCTAGCAAACGTTCATTATTACTCTGCCTTGCAGAGAGGAAGGCAGACACAGCAGGCAAGTCAAAAGGTACGAAAGGATTTGCCGTTTATAAATATTTTTTTCCCGACACAAAGTACTTCTCCCCCTTCTCTTCTGAAGCAAAGCAGCCATTCAGTAACTCTGCCTTCTCTGTGTCTTCCACCACTAGGGCGCCCGTCTCATTCGTTAGTGGGCCTACATTTTCCCTAGTCTTCCTTTTTCTACTGATATACTGAAAGAACCTCTTCTTGTTATCTTTAACCGTGGATTTTGCCCAGGAGCTGTTCTGTGAAGGGCCAGGTGTCTGTATGAAAGAGTAAAGTCACTGAGAAGAGTTTTCTCGCTTGCTAGCATCCTGCCTTATCTAAAAAAACATAACTTTTTAATTTCAGTTTAATTAGAGCTGCCCTAAGGCCATGATTCCTGCAGCGCCTCTTCATTTTCCATCTGGGAAGTTTGTCCAGGCAGCTTCCATGCTGAAGACTCAGTTACTGCTGTCTCTCAGTCGTGGCTTCCAGAGGCTCTGGATGCATCTCTGGTCTGAGCAGACGGCAGATGTGCCATGCTCGTCTTGTGCATCTGATCCGGAGCCCTGGGATGTAGGGGGATGCTGCACTGATGGCTTCAGCATGTTCAGAGATGCCAGGAATCCTGGGCAGGCTTTGGGTGTGCCATAGACAGGCTGTCCCTCACTGTACCCACCTTCCCAAATCCCGAGCTACATTATGGGAGACTTCCCTGGAAATGAACAGCATCAGAGGAGCAACAACACCAGTTCTTCCTCTTAACTTAACCAGCCGTTGAGACTCTAGACATTTGAATACCTTGCCAGGCTAGATAGAAGTAACTGTTATTTAATGTGATTTGACCTATTTTGCTCCAACAGTCAGTGTTCATCTATCCTTGCAAAATTTATGTTGTGCAGGATGAAATATTCATCTTTCCTAGAAAGGTCTGGAGCACTGAAATTCCCTTTGGTTGGAAAGGAAATTCTTGGAACTGTTTTACAGTTTTAAATTTACTAATTTCTACAATTTGGGTAACCAGGAGAATCCCAAGTTTTAACCACATGTAGGGCCCAATGTAAAAATAATCTGCTTGTTCCCTCAATAAATGTGGTTACTAAATGGCTTGGCAATGATCTACCTGAGCAGGGAGGACAAAAAAATAATTCACAGTGGAGAGTTCATGATCTAAAGATAATTCAGTATAAAACCACAGTGAAAGGCAGAAAGAGACTAAGCGCCTTTCAGAGGGAAATACTGCTCTTTACATTGCAAATAGAGGGTATCAAAGAAAACACCTGATGCATCAGATAACAAGAGGAGCTTTTTCATTCAAATGTTAAGCACACTTTAGAGTTCCTGCATACCCAGTGAAGTGCTGCAAAAATGGCTTCTGCTGTTCTTTCAGCCTCGCAAATGGCAAATGTACCTACCGAGAAGGTAAACGAGTGAACAGAAAAAAATCTCATTGCCTAAAAGGGACTTGAGAGGGTTCAGCAAGAAGATCTTCAGCTACAAGCATGGTGTGAAACAGTGAAGAAAATGTTGGGTGCAGGATGAAAAAGCCCCAAGAAGAAGGGGCCTCCTGTGGGGAGGGGGAACAGGCCACCAGCGAAGCGGTTAAACCCCAGCCCTTGGGTCCTTTGAAGTGAAAGGAGAACACGCAGCAGAGAACAGCTGCAAGGGCAAGAATAAGATCATCTCATGGGGATTTTCCAGGAATAGTGTCTAGTACAGTGGAACAGGCTGAAATTGCACCCTATCAGACCCATCTCACCTCATGGCTCCTTGTTCCCTTTCAGAAAAGTGACATGTACAGGACATACAGAAACGTATGTCCTGTACAAAACACACCCTCAGTGTTTGTCTCTTCTGCTTCCTCATGACTAGCAGGTCTGTGATCTGCCAGTTCCTGCATGCCAATGTGCAAAGGTCCCCTCCCAAGGAGAGCACTGGCCAGACCATCACTCATATTTGCGGCACCTGTTGGACCCAGATTCTTCAGACCTTTGCCCAGCAGTTATATGGGTTGAAATATGTCCACAAAGACAAAGGTTGTGGAAGGGAGGAGATCCCACGAATGGCATTATCAAGCCCCTGGGCCAGAAATACTTGGTGCTCCAGAAAGGAGTATATTTATATTGTGGGCTTGGGCAGCTCCTGAAACGCTTTGCTGAACAGAGAGCTCGGCAAAGTCAGGGCCTTATTTTCAGGATTTATGAGCAAAGAATGAATTCTACTGGAGTCAACAGAAACTGCCAGCACCATTAAAAATCAAGTTGTGTGTCTACTTGAGCAAAAGGCAGTGAGGCAGCTACCTTATTTTACTTACCTACCTGCCTCAGCACATGCAAGGTCCTCATGCTTTGGACTGAAGCTCTCCTAAGCAAGAGATAGTTAGAAGAAAGCATAGTGAAAAAAAAAGTTGCTTAACTCTGCCACACTGCAGGTAAGTGCGTACTCTTTGATACATGGATATACCCTACAGATATACTCATTTTTACTTTTGATGAACAGCAGTAGCAGTTTACTTTGTCGACACTTGACAGGCCCATAGGAGAATCCCCCACTATTGCTATTGCTTTTGGGAGCAGCCCCAGGACGTGCCGGGAGATGGGCTGAGCTGAGAGCACGCAGAAGCTTGAGGTGGGTACGGCCATACCTTTGGGTGGCCGTGTGTTGTTTAACAGGCTCAGCTGCCTTGTAGCTTACAGGACAAGCCTGCACCAGCATGGGTAACTGGGTTACTTTGAGCCATTAGTAACAGTGATTTAAAATAATCAGACTGCTTTGGGTCTGAAGCAGACAAGGGCTGTGAAGGATCATTTTTCATAATTCAGCTGTCTCAGATGAAAATATCCATAGTCCCCACTAGATCAACTCAGTCTCTCCATCACTAATTACCACTCTTTTTGATTTTCTAACTAGGCGTATCCTTGCCCATATCCATATGGGCCTAACCATACATGGGTTGCTTACCAACCCACTTCCAACTAAAATGAGCCACATGAGTAGATCTCTAGCTTTTAAATTGTTCAGTAGAATAATCTGACACTCCAACTGGCGTGGGTTAGTGGGGAGCAATTCTGCAGGCCCTGAGGAAACAATAATCCTTGCAAGGAGAGGAGGCGATAACTTCTTCAGCCAACTCAGTGCAGCTGAAAGTCTGTGTCCAAAGCCTGGGAACATCACACGATCTGCTTCTGCAACGCCAAGAAATTCAACCTTCTGGTGGAGGTGGTGACTTGTTAAACCATTCCAGAAAGTCCCACAAGAATATACCCTTAGGCAAAAACCAACATTAAATTATGTGGGGATGGACTAAGTGGCTGCTGGAGAATGATTATCTTTGTGCAAGCTTTATTTGCTGGTGTACATTTAATTATGAGAATGGGAAACACAGTCCTCTCTCTGACATCCATATTGTAAAACTAGAATTAAGCAAAGGTACCCAGGGCAGAAAATGTAGGCATGTACTCCCATAAATCTAAATCCATAAAATAAATACAAAATGAAAACAAGCTTCTTTTCCAGGAATCAGTTGCCACAGTTTCTTTTCTTATTCAGAAGATATGTCCTTGCAGCTTCAAAAAAACCCCAAAAATGAAAAACAAACTTGGGAAGGAGTGGGTGGATTATTTAAATACCAGAGAGGAAGGCAAGCTTGTTAAGATAAGAATGATGTTAACATAAAAGGGATAAGAAGATATAAAGTGACCATGAACACACTTAGGCTTGTAATTTTTTATCATTGCTGCTCTGGCTCTAGCTTCCAGTTAGAGCGGTGGTGCCAACAGCTCAACTCCACCCGAGCTACGGCTTGCTGTGGCTCTCACTAGCAGTTTCCCAGACCAGCTGCCTTCAGTGTCAAGTTGGGACGCAGTGGTCTGAAAAAGTCTCAATTCTGAAAATATTTGTGCACTCTTTGGAGTGAAATTCAGAAGTGAAGGCTCTAATACTGTGGAGTTTTGGCTCCTTGTTTCTCTGTCAGGTAATGCTTATGATATAAGCAACACTCCAAACTCTGCCCCATCCGAGGCTAGCCTTGTGAGACCTACTCGATTCATGCTTAATGCTGCAGTTTTGGATGGGATTTTCTCCGCATCTCCATATCTTCAAATACTGTAACAGTCACACAGGCTAGAAGCTTCAAACCTTTTTCAAGGCCTTGTGGTATGTGCTGTATCGTGTTACAAATGACAAGTCTTGAACTATTCACCCTCATGAATGCCCTTTACATATTCCAGGGCAGAGAGGGTTCTTGGAAAAGCTGAGGATCTCTGACCTTCTCTGCTAGTCACTCTGTGTAGTGACTCCAGCATCTCCAGTGGACCATCCTGGGATCTGCGATGTAGACCACGAACAGTCACAGCATCACAGGTGTTAGATACACAACTGTGTGCCTGTTCCCCGCTTGAGTTGTACGGCAGGGAAGAACACACAGCATCAGCCCCTTTAAAGCCAACAGCAAAGGGGCTATTGCTCCTCTAGCCCTTCCTCATTTTCACCTCACCCTTTCACCCTCCCCCTTAAACCTGCTGCAGATAACTGACAGTTTTCCTTCTGGTGCACAATGAAACACTGTTAAAAAGCAAGCAAGTGTCCATTTGGAAACAGAACTTTCCTTGGAGGCTGGGTAAAGACTGCAAAATTAACTCCCTGAGGAAAAATAAAACCTTTTCTCAAACTTCAGCACAACATTAAAATTAAGCACACCAAAGCCCTCTAAATCACATACTTCTCCAACTTGGAGGAAAATGAGACAATAAACATGGAATTCATGTTAATTACATTATTTAATGCACAACTGGAAGGTCCTTAGACAGATTGGTGGCAAGAACCTGGCTAGATCAGAGCAGAACAGAAGAAGCCTATGAAGAACAGCAAAGAGGGAGGAGGAGTATGGAGGGAAGAAAGACGAAGTAACAGTCAGTTTGCCAGGAAGTCCCCCAACCTTGGAAAAGAGATGTGGAAAGCATCAGACATGGCTAAGGGGAGTGAGGTGTAATGAGGTCCCTGCCCACAAAGACCCAGGAAACTATCTAATTTTTTTTTTCAATTGATTGAAACTTTTCTCAATGAATACTCCACCAATAAAGTTTAAAACTGGATCGACTACATCAGATTTGGGGTAACAACCAGAAGAATAGCTCATGATTTTGACCACAGGAGGGCTCCCAGGTTTCATGAATGCATATGGAAACCTTTTGAGAAAGGGTAGCAATAGATGGCGAGGCACCGAAGATGAAAGCCATGGACTTGCATCCATAGTTCAGACTGGCCATCTGCTGGGCCATCTCAGAACACTGCATATAATGGCTTTTGTCTTCAAAAAAACAAAGAAACAAAAGGAAATCTTTTTCTGCAAACTTCTTTTTCTCTACTGCCATAAAAGAATCATTACAAAAATACCAGGTGTTGGATCCCTGAAGCAGCAGTGTTTCTTCTGGTATTACCAGTAAGGAGAACCTTTGCAATTAAAGGGATTTTTGCTAGTGAATAATGTTTGGGGATTCAGTTTTTCTCACGTGGGAAAAGACTGTCAACATCTGACCAGGCTGCAGCCCACACAGGTTAGATACAGCCCGCCAGGAGGTAACACATCATCTGCCACCTGCTTCCTGCTGCCTTTTTCACTAGACTCTGCAGATGCCGACAGTAATTGGGCTACAGACCCTGAGTTGAGTCAGGGGCCCCCGGGCATGGGGAGGCAATGGTGGCCAAGGCAGATGAGCATCTGCTTAAGTACAGTGGGAAGGGACAACTGTCCATGTGGTTGCACAATGGGGAGGAAGAGGAAGGTACAGTTGCTGTTGACCCAGAACACCATTCGCATGCACCCCAAAACCACATCCCAACAGCCAGCTAGAAACATGGAAAAGACTGGAAGTAAAAATTACAGTGTGCATCGGGAAGGGAGCAAGTGAAACCACGGCCATCACCAGTGTCCTAGGGACTTTTTTAGATGAAAAGGGTCAGATTAGCGGAGAAGATGGTCTGCCACAATTCCCACTGAAGTAAGTGCTGAGACAGATAGTCCCAGAGGAGGAAATACTGACATTATTAATAGTTAATTTTCTCAGTTGTTGGTAATGGTCTAGTCAGTTGTGGCTTATGTGGAGAATTTCTGGTTGATACACCAGATCTTTGACATCCTACCCTCAATGACATTAAATGCCTCCGTACAAAGCCATGCTCATAGCTAAAGGTCACTACCTTAAATAATCTGAAGAGGGTTTTTACCTGCAAAAGCTGGCCCTGGGATTTTAACTGTACTAGAGAAGTAACTGGGAATATATTGGGATCTTTCAAGTCCTCTCTCTGCAGGAGGAGTGCGTAAGGGCTGTCAGAGCGAAGAGCTGGGAGAGCCGGTGGCAGTGCAGAGACATGCACACGCACACAAGTTGTGTTGGCTAGGCTAACGCTAGAGCTGTTTGGAGATGATGAGCAGATCAGAGCTGGAAAAAAAACAGGGAGGCCAGAAAAAAACCCAACCAACAACCACTGATAAAAAGATAAGAGAGGAAGTTTCCCACTTCAGGAGATAGAAGAGGCTGAACAGGTTGAAGGTCCAGGAGATGCTGCCAGAGGGAATCAGGACTGGAGATTTGTTTGACAGGTTTATGAAATCCTTGTGTCCCCTGCATCCAGCCTCTTCTGATAGATCAGGCTTTCACATACAACAGATGAAGCACCTCCCTGCTTTCTGCACACAAGCAGGAAACAGAAAAAATTTTCAGGAAAATATGCCCTGAAATGGATGTCATCCTTTTCTGTTGAGGTCTTATGATGACAAATAATCCCACCTCTTTTCTAGTAAATTACAGTTTTAGGGTCAATCAGTTACAGCTGTGCTAATCCACAGTTACTAACTTTGCCTGCTGATCTCTCCATGGTGAAAACTGCAGATGAAACCGGGGTGACCTCCATCTGCCTTTCCCTACCACATTTATAAAACAGCGGGGAAGGTAGAACAACTGTGCACGTACCGTGGCTGCTGTCGCCGGGCAGGGATTTTCCTTTGTGAGGGCAGGTCTGAATACGTTACATCCCAAACTTTTGACGTGTAAAGGCAAAGAAACCTGTGGTTTTGTTTACCGGAGTTGACTGCAGCAATGCTGCTTTTTATGTCAACATACATTTTAGTAAATGTTAGCTTGTACTCTGTAGTGATGGGCTGTTTGCAGTAACCTTGGGAATACCGCTCTTATCTTATATTTACACAACAAGTGCAAAGAGAGGAGATCAGGTATTTTTCCACAATGTTTCAGATCCCTTTTTTCTCTTCTGTCTTGAACAAGGGCTGAACTTCAAACACTTCAAACACCCATGGCCCCACTTGGAAGATGTACGGTTAACGTGGTAGTAATCATTTGCTGGCAGGTCCACCCTGATCAGAGTATGCTTGTGTTACCGTGACCATACCGCGTGTCTCGGGTCAAGTGCAAAGGCTGCCTGGGACCGCAGAAAGGGAAATAGAAACTGGAGTCACAAAACCAAGCTGGACTGGAACTATGGACAGGATGGGCAGACATTGGAACAGAGAAGACTCTGGTAAGGAACCAGGCCTGTCACAAGCATTTTGATGGGTGGGATTGATAGAAAACTAATTCAGCATCATTTATAGTCCCCAAAGGACTTTTGCTTCCGTAGCCCTGTATTCAAATTTTATTTCAGCCACTTGATTCTCAGGCTTCTACTTTACAAAACTTACCCTGTGCCCTCCCATCAGTGGTAACACTGCCAGACGTGTCCTAAAAACCCCATGCAGAAGTGCTGTGACCATCTTTACTGGGTTCACCATACGCATGCCCTTAAACGTACTATTCAATCTCTGTATGCCACAGTTTCATCCACACCTGTGAGAACAGAGGCTTCCCAGGAAGGCTGTGAAATTCTGTTTCTCCTCTGTGCCAAAACAGCAGAATAAACCTCACCGCCACAAGTGCACAATGGTTTTGATGAGCATCACAGCAGAGGGGAGGTGGCAGGTCTGCAGCACCCACGTACTCCCCTGCCCTGGGAGAGCCTGGGTTTCTCCCATCTCTCTCACAGGGCAGAACAAGTGCATTTCCCTTCCTGTAGGAAGGGGGTTTGCCTTTTAGAAAAAAAAAAGAAAAAAGGGGGAATTTTCTCATGCTGCTTAGGACCACCAGCAGTATGTCCTGTCTCCTGCAGAGAGCAGCTGAGGTAAGCTGCACAGCTCTGTAAGGTGTTTGGGGTGGAGATGAGACTGGGGAAGGACTGCTGGAATGTCAGCTCCAGCTGCTGCAAATTTGTTTCTTTCGGGTCAGATCCTGCACTCTGTCCTCACTGTAAGGACCCCGACGCTTCCGGAGTTCATGTGCTGCTCCTGCAACCAGCAACACCTTCTGAGGGCAACTCCTTCAGCTTCCCTGAGAAGTTTTCTGTTTCCTGGCTTAGGCAGAAAGTAGGGAGGTATTTCATCTCTTGTATGTGAAGGACTGATCTCTCGGAAGAAGCCGGATGCAGGGGAAACAGGGACGTCATAAACCTGCCAAATAAATCTTCTCCAGCCCTGTTTCCCTTCTGGCAGCATCTCCTGGACCTTCAACCTGTTCAGCCTCTTCTGTCTCCTCAAGTGGGAAACTTCCTCCCTTATCGCTTTATCACTGCTTTTGTTTTCTGGCCTCTCCTACAAGAAGTGCATGTTTTCATTTGTTAAAATCTTCACAAAATCAGCTGATTGACTGTTTGCATATAAAGCACGGAGAAGCTGGGGACTAGGGAAGGATTGCTTTGGAGCAGCCTCCAGGGACACAACAAGATTGGCCTAATTAAACTAGGGTATTTAAATTTACTGACACGGTATCCCTGTGAATACTGGAAAACCATCGCAAGATGGCACAGATCTGATGATTATGGTTTTTAATTTTCTAGCTCATCTGGAGCTGAAAGTGCTTTATAACACCATACAAACTGATCTGCTAATGTCCAAGGGAGGGCAGAAACTGTTGAGCTCTGCATGTGACACCATAAAGGGACTAAAGGCTGGAATCGAAGAACAGGGGAGTAGCAGCAAGCAGAAGTGATCTAATCAAGCCCTAATCAAACCAGGACCATAATCAGTGGCAATTAAGTGTGTCAGTAGCGCCAGTATTGGATGGTGCCTTTTGCTATAATTTTGCTGCTAACAACCGTGCTGTGGGTCAGGTCACTTGACTTGCTTTCAGCATTTATCTATTAAGGATTTTGTTCTGGAATGTGATTGTGAAAAAGGGGTTAAAAAAAGTAACAGTTTCCTGTAGCAGGGATGTTCCAGTTGCATAACTACCTCTGGGGGATTTTTCCCAGAGGAAAAGGACTTTGTTAGGTGCCCAGGGCACCTACAGCTTTTGTTGCCTTGCAAATTGCTCAACTGAACTGCCTCTAACTTATTAAACATGCCTCAAATTTACATCACCAATTGCAAACAGTAATTACCCAAACCCTCAAAACTGGTGTTTGCTCGAGAGGGAAAAAGCCAGTGCTTGTTCTCTTCAATGGACCTCTTGCAGAAGCCAGAGTAATATCAAGAAAAGGAAACATGTGACAGAAGCAAGTGATATTTCATATTTTCCAAATGGTCAGACAGGGATGGAAAGCAGAGGGGTTCCTTGCTATACACTGCCCTAAGCTAACATTCTCCCTGATGAATACCAAAGGGAAATTATAAGTTTCCTTAAAAACATCTGTTGTTCCTGCAGAGCTCATGTTGCTTAGAGGGATTTACGAGGCTTTAGTATTGCACTGCAGCTTTTGTGTTGATAAGGCATCTTTCATCAGGAAAAAAAACTCCATGCAATTCACAAACGTTGCCACAAACATTCCCCAACACAGGTACTTCTGCCAGCACGTTAAATAAACCAGCAATACCATACCAGCACATGGGGCCAAGGGCTGAAGAGAAGCAAGCAGAAGTAAATTACAAGTATTTAGTCTCACAGTAAGCAACTGAGTAAAAAAATCACATTTCCCTACACGCTAATCATTGTTCTTTAGTGAAAATGAGAGTTAAACCGCCTCTCTCAACAATCATCACTGATTGCATTCCAAAAGCAAACCTCTTTGAACACAAGAACAAGAGTATCTTTCGGAGTTTAAACACTCCTTTGCTATAAATGCCATCTTACTTCGGGAGAAAATAAAAGAATTACATCATTTGCTAGATTTAATTAAAACAAACAAACACAGCAACAGATGAATGTTAAAGCAACACAGTAGTGGTGGTCTTCCATTTAGTTTATGAACAACCACATTACATCATTGCTAAAGTCGGCGTTAGAGAAATCAGGTCTTAACTGAAAACTGTTTTAAATCCAGAGGAAATACCCTTTTGTAGCACATGTAAGAACATAAAGTTTGTCATGGCAGGAAGCCCTGCCAAAGGCTTACAGAAAAATGTTTCTGTGCTACCAGACAACCACAAGAGACAATTTTTAAGTTGCAAGAATAGGATGTTTCTCAGAGCTTTGTGCAGTTATTAGAATTTCCATCCTAACATTTTGGGGGGATTTTAAAGCATTCAGGTTTTATGCTTTTCTAATTTCAACAGAATTTGGCACCTAGAATAATAAAATTTTGTCTACCCGTCACAAGAACTTTATCATCAGTGTTAACATGATTAATTCCAGTTTGCTAATTCCTCTTAGATGATGCTACAGGGATGCAAGTTGCTAAAATTGAGTCCGATGAATTTTAACTTAGGAGACAGAATCACAGAATCACAGGGTTGGAAGGGACCTTAGTAGATCATCTAGTCCAACCCCCTGCCAGAGCAGGGCCACCTTAGAGCAGGTTGCACAGGAACGCGTCCAGGCGGGTTTTGAATGTCTCCAGAGACGGAGACTCCACCACCTCCCTGGGCAGCCTGTGCCAGGGCTCTGCCACCCTCAAGGTAAAGAAGTTCCTCCTCACGTTTAGGTGGAACTTCCTATACTCAAGTTTGTGCCCGTTACCTCTTGTCCTGTCACTGGGCACCACCGAAAAGAGCCTGGCCCCATCCTCCTGACACCCACCCTTCAAGTATTTATAGGTGTTGATTAGGTCCCCCCTCAGACGCCTCTTTTCCAGGCTAAAGAGACCTAATTCCCTTAGTCTATCTTCATAGGAGAGGTGTTCCAGTCCCCTAATCCAGACCTGGATATTCATCTGTGTACACGGCTGAGATGCTTTCCAGCCCTTCCCGCTTCCCTCCAGCATCTGCAACCCTCGAAGAGAAAACAGACACAAGCCACTTGGGCAGAGAGAAGAAAACCTGTAACCCCAACTGATGGCTTCATCATAGTGCCACTAATGGCTTCAGCCGCAAGAGGCATTCCAAACAATAATTTATCTTTTACATCATCTAACTACATTCAGGCTAATACTCCATACCATATGCCTTCTATAAAAGCTGTTCCAGCCAAATCAGGTCATTGCCTAGATGCCCACTTGACCAGGGAGGTGGTGGTTGTAAATCATGTGCACCATACGGGGTTCACAGTACCAGAAGTTCTATACATGCAACCAGGCCAAGGGGCTTCCTTTGAGAATGAGGGCTGGCACTAAGCTTCAGAGTCAGATGACGGGGAAAATCCAGAAATTCTGGCCATTAGGACAAGAGGATGAAAATAAATTTTTCTCCTCCCAGGTAAAAGCCCACTGCTGGGTATTTATCAATCTCACCTCCTTCAGCATCTGCATTATCTCAGCTTCCCTTAAAGCCAAAGCAAAAGATGATGGAACAGGTATTCCCAGGAACCAGCCCAGAGCAGAAGCAGTGGAGAAAGGATGCGACACAGCCTGACTGGTGACAGTAGATGCTGTCACCTCGCATCCTCCCCACAGCTCTAGAGCAGGACCAAGTGGCCTCAAGCATGTGGTAGGTTATGACATGAACCAGCCTCCTCTCCCCCAACAGCTCTGCCTCTATGGCAAGACCTAACCAGTAATGACCACTGCGGCCATCTATTTTATGATCTCACTGCTGAGTACTAGGGCAGGGCACCTGAGCTCCTGGCCGCAAACTTAAGCTCTTGAGAAAGGCTCTGCCCGGTGAACAAGAGAGATCTGGCAGCACTCAGCTGCCCGCAAGTCCCTCTGAATGCCCCTGTGAAAGGAAATCAAAACACATTATAAAAACTGAATGTGTGGTTTATTATATTTAAGATGCTATTTGTCTATAGGGTTTAAATATGTTTGTCACATAGTTAACAGTAAATGAATGTAATTTTACATGTTCAGTATTTTGATACACAGTACAGGACTACAAGTGTGGTAAAGGAGCATGGGAAATTAATATTTCCTTGATGCACGTATCAAATCCTGCAGCACCACTTAAAAGCTCGGAGTAAGGACTCAAGCTGCAGTATTACAAGCGCTACTAAATAAACCAAGAGACATACCTATGTTAAACATTAGAGAAACAAAACAAATGACACAAGGGTTTAATATTTAAGATTTGATACAGGACTAAAATACTAATATTTTTAATGTCCTGGTTTCAAATTAATAAATATAAAAACAATATAAAAATATACACCAGATGATAAAAGGATGCACTGAGTAAGGTTAGAAAGCTAAATTTCACTTTCAAACGTATGCAGGTATGTCTTTAGGGAGAGGATTTCTGTGTAGCTGCGACTGGTCTTTCGGAAGAAGTCCAAGCTTGTGAGCTGTTCGATGTCGCGCACACGCGCAGTGTGCATCTTAAGAAGATCTTCAACCCACTTTGATTCATCCTCCAAGCTCTGAAATGTATAAAATTTTTAAAAAAAGTTTTATAACATGCCATATCAAAAATCTGCTCCGAGAGCAAATGCAACTTTTCTCAACACTGGGTCCATTTGAAGAATCTCTGTGCCCTAGTCAAGAATGACTAAGGTAAACAAGTTCCAAGAAAACAGATTTGAAACTTAACATGCAAGATGTTTTATTCCAGGACTCGTTTTAGGATAGGGTTGCGACAATGACCACAGTCATCTCGGAAAAGCTGTCCCTGTGTTGCAGGTGTTTCAAAAGAACAGCCACATAATTCCGGAAGACCAATTGGTCATTACATATTATATTATCTTACAGAAGGAGCTCCATTTTCATCATGTGTATTACCAAAGCCCAAACTCTGCACTGTTTAGCTTTGAAATCTACCCCCATCCATGCATTGTTCTCATCTGAACAGCACCTCATCTAACACAATATTAATTTAATCTTTCCACTTTATTGTTAGGAGACCATTACAATTCATTATACAGTTGGGACTATGGTTTATGTCGGTACCTGTAAAATCCTGTTATTAGACCATACATACTATTCACTGAAAAAAAGACTTTGACTAACCATTTCCCAATATGGGCAGAAAAGAAAAAGTAAATCAGGAAGGTGATGCTGACAGAGTGATGGGTGTTGGGTTGCATGGGTGTAATCTCTCTGAGGCAACTGCTGCTGCTGTATGCTTTATGACAGCTCTGGTGCTTTTTGGAGCCATCCACAAACTAGTGTAACTCACTAACACATCAGAAAATCAGCCCTGCAAAACACTGCAGTTACTGCCTGCCTGAGTGCACAAACCAGCCCAGTGACATGTGCAAACCAGCCATGAGCATTGCAGCCAGCTCTGGGGACTGCACGGTAGGGAGCAGATGTGGGAAAAGGAGAGAGCAAACAGGACTTTTCCCCCTTTGGCCTCTACGGCGGGTACATCTACAGTGCTGTCACAGAAGCAAGTTAGGAATGGAGGGTTGTGCCTCGGGGCGTTTGGACTCCATGCGCTACTTGGAAACCTTGCTGATAAAAATCTATTTCTGGGCTTACTCCTGAAAATGAGACCTTTTCTGACTGTCTCGCAAGATTCTTTCCCTGTTCCAGACTAAGCTTCGGCAATGCCAGAAGCCTACCCAAGGCAGCAGATGTGCCACAGGCAGTGGGCCACTCTGCAAAGGCCAGGAGGGTGAGTGTGATCATTTGCAAAGAGAGGACACAAAGTACCAGCTAGGTCACAGCTGGCTGCTCTAAAGCAAATGTCCATGACCCTGTTAGAACTCCTCTGTTTTGAAGTTTTCAGCTCTAGAACCCCTTTCTTCATGTCACTAGCAACATGAGACCCCAAACCAGGTCTGGAGCATGGAAAGACAGGTACAGCTTAAGAAGGAAAAGAAGGTAGCATGCCCTGCTTGCTCCTCTTCGCCTCCGGTGCCGTGCAGTGCCTGCAGGAAGCCTGGCCATCAGGTTGCTTGTCTGCAAACAGGCCTCAACAGAGTTATTACTGCAAAATGCAATCACTGTCACATTTCTGTTGTCTTCAAGCCTTCCTTCTGAGCAGGAAATCTGCATTTTACAGAGCTCAGAGGGAAGTCCCATTGCTACACAAAGCTCGCTTTTTTGAATACAAGGAGCATCTCTGAGAGTTTGCAGGAGATCTGCAATATGAATAAATCACAGGACTGTGAGGTTGGTTTTAAACCAAGTCCAACAAGACAGCATCTGCATGACCCCGGAAAAAATCAATCAACTGATCAAGGTTTTAGTTTTTCCATTCCTCAACTGGCCCATGAAACCTCAGGTCCAGCAGCAAGGATTTTAAACACAGTGATCAGCTAAGGTGGTATTATATTACTGCAGAACAATGAATGAAGCATATGCATTTAAAATGATAGTTTTATCCATCTGTGTTGGTTAGTCTCACCTCAACAGCACAGTGAGTCTTAGAAGGAGAAAATAGCAGTTGAAAACATGCACGTAAATAGAAACAGGCAATCAGTTAGGAGACTTGCCTAAAATCCACTGGAGAAGATACCAGATATTCTGGACAAAAGAATCTCTCTGGATAACAAATTATTATCTGGAAAGCTGAACATGGTCAGAGTGTATACAGGTGGGTGAGGAACTTGCTTATTAAAAGAGAAATTTGAAGGTTTTGCTGAAAGAGAAAATAGCAGCCTGGAGGAAGTTTCTAGTAGGGTTCATCCAGCTTTGGCCTTGGAAAGGATTTTGTTGTAATGTTTTCATACATGGTTTTTGTGCCAAGGTCATAAGTGTGCTAGTAAAAAAAAAACCAAAACACATACACCAAAAAAAAGCCCCAAACAATTGGGAGCTTGTGTCAATACAGAGGAAGACTGAAATAGCGTATTGGAGGATGCAGATGGGCAAGTCCATGGAACAGTACAAAATTGGGTTATCCACATTGATAGCAAAAATTTCTGCTAAGCTGGGAGCTTCTCAAGTGAAACAGCAGATAGAAGAGAAGGACCTGGGTGTACTGGTTATGTATGATTGTGGGCCACCATTATAAAACAGCTATGGAAAAAGCAAAACCTAGATAGTATCAGAGAAGTTGTGTCCAGTGGGAAAAAAAATAATTTTCATTTTGAGATCTCATCTGGAAGAATTTTCTCTCATTCATGTTCAAAAAAAAAAAAATAAATCAGACTGGAACAGATGCATAGGAAGGCTACTAAAATGCTCATCCTCTCTTACAAGGGGAGAAAAAAGATCCTGAGTCTGCCATGAACAGAGAGAAGTACATGCCTTGAGAATCATCATAAATCATCACTAGGGTAAATCCCAAAGAAGCTCAGTGAAGGGCTATTTAAGCCATAGAAAAATGTTGACACAAGAATAAATGGGTATAACCTCACCATGAATAAACACAGTTTGGAAATGGAACAAATTCAAATGAGAAGAGTAGTGGTGTTCTCCAACGGCCGTGTGAAGAGAGAGAATGTGTGTGCAACAAGAGCAGAGTGGAGGGAAATCTAGTATTTCTTCAGATCTTAAAAGAAAGCTGTGGAGACATTAAGGAAAAATTCCTATATTGTTCCATGCATTTCATTCATGGAGTATGTGAGGTTTTACACAATCACTTATTTGAACAAATAAGATGGAACACAATGTGCAAAAGTAAGACTGACACTGTATTTAAATGGCAAAATTTTGCCTAACTGCATTTTCATTCAAGAGCCACATTTAAATATTTTTGGAGTGCTTCTTTGCAATGTAAAAAGCATAGACCAATATCTGCTGATGACCTGAAGTTCATCCCAGAACTGTAAATACATATACCATAAGTAGCATGACTTACAGAGAAAAGAAGCCTGGGTTGGAATGTAAGAAATCAAAGAGTAAAAGAGGCCATTATTCTAAATAGTTCATAAAAAGGATTTTGGTAGCTTAAGAGGACCATGACATTCAATATAGGGAGGAAAAAAAAATCGACTTTGTCATAAAATTACATATGGGCATAGATACAAGGACAGAGGCACAAATAACTGCCAGATTAGTAACTTCCAGATCACCAACTGGATCTTGATTCAGATGAAAGCAGTCCAGAAAGAAACCACGATGAAATATATATGTAGGACTTTCCGAGACTTCTGGTGGAAGACATCTCTGCCCAAAGCAGTTAAGAGTCTAAACAGGGGGAAGCCAGACCTGCTCAAGAGAGAGGGATACCGCTCCAAAAGCATGGTTTTAAAAAGAGGGACCTGAAAGCAGGCGATGTTTGATGAATGAGAAAGAGACAGTGTTCCAGGTGAATTGTGTACAGAGTTGGAATGACTATTTCTGCCTGTAGCTGGAATAGGAGTCTTAACTTTTTGTGCCAATACAAAATTCATAACATTAATGCGTTCATTCAGGAAACGGTCTCCTGGCAGCCTATAGTGAAGCGTCTGTGTGCAGGAATCCACACAGCTGTGTAATGGGAGAACAAGTTCAGGCGGAAGGACAAGTCTAAATACAGCTGCCTGGGCGGACGGCTGTCCTTGCAGAATGCTGGAGCCCGTGGGGACCTGACCGCTCTCCTGCCGCACAATCAGCAATGCTGATCAGACTGAAGCCTTTATACTTCACCAAGATTCTTACACTGTAGGATCTTGCATCTTAAAGGAAGACAGGAAAGGAACCAGGAAGGTGTGCGGTCATCTCTGGTGATGACAATCCAAACTTTTCCCATGAATCAAGACGCGTTCTGGAAGCAGCAAAAGCTGGCAGTCTACCCTGGGCAGGTTTTAGCATATAGTTTTAATGCTGTGCGGTTTGGATATAATCATGCTGTCTGATGCACTCAGACTGCCATAACAGACAGACTACATTGTACCTGCATATGGAAACAGATCTCAATAAAAACAGCCGGCTGGCTGCCAGCACAATACCTCTACACGCACAGCCTCCCCCCAATCTGCTCTGAGGTTACACTGACAGTGTCTGCCAAAACATAGAAGCCCACAGGTTGTTTATTGTCAACTTGCTGTATGTCGGCTCTTCCAGACCATTTTAGATGCAGTAACAGTTCCTTATTTCCTCTGATATCATGGAGGAGTGCTTTCGTCTAATGAGTTGAACATGACACTTAATAGACTCCTGCCCTGTGCTTTCATTCAAGACATCAGTGAGCACTCACATCTAACTGTAATGGTGTTTCACCTGTCCCAGGGACATATTTGCCATGGGGCTACAGTAGTGCAGCAGAACTTACATTGCAGCTCTCGTCGTTGTCAGGCCGATGGGGAAGGATGTATGAGAGAACGGAGAGTGGTCCATCACACTTGTCGGCTGGCTGAGTGAAATCTAAGCAGCTGGTTATGATGGCATAGTAATGAGTAGGAACAGGGATGGCACTGCCTTCCACAAACCTGGGGGAATAAAGCAAACATTTATCCACAAAGGATAAATCTGTTTGGAAGAAGGTTACACAAACAGCATGGTCTTTCCTCCCCTACATTAGAGGACACACGTACGTTGTTGAGATGTGTTTGATTCCTAGGCACAGTCTGAAAATGAGCATTCAATTAGTTCATGTTTTGATACTGTGTTATAGAAATACCACACACCAGTGCTGAAAGGCTTCTTCAGTTCAAGGACACAGAGAGAAAACATTACTGAATTAACAAAAGACCTGAGTATCTAACTCAATAGCACTGCTATGGTTTGCTCTGGTATCCAGTTGTCAACTCTTAAGATCTGGAGAATTTTAGAGAAAATTGATTATTTGGAACATAATTCAGTTTAATCTCAAGGATGAATGAACACTTAATTTCAAAGTCAAGGTGAGCAGTTAACTGCTGAATTGCCATTTCCTTATTTTTACCACTGCTCTACCTACAGGGGCATTCAGTCCTGATGAACAATAATTTTTGAAAGAGCTAGAAAATTACATCTCCTCCCCAAAATTGTATAAAGTGCAGATAATGAATTGTTTAAGGTAAAGCCACCATCAAGAGAAGCAACACCAAACCAATTCAAAGACAAACTCTTACTGTTTTATTTTGTCAGGTGTGTCATGTAAACCATCATAGTCATAGTCAAAAATTGGTCCACTTATAACATTGACTCCATTTCGTTCAGTGGCATATCTCTTCACCAAAACCCTTTGGAAATAGTTCCATACCTCTGTGAGGGAAAAAACCCAAGAAAAAATAAAACACATCAAAATTTGCATAAGCTAAAATATGTTACGATTATAAACAATACTTTTTCCTGAAAATAAAAATCCAGTGGATATCATTCATACAATGTCAGGGGAAATCAAAGACTAAGCATTACAGATTTACTGCAGCTTCATTCAGTTTGGTCAATAAAGCCTATTCAGACTTCTTTGTTCTCTGTTGATTTTTTTCCCCAACCAGTGATAAAGGAAATGCACGGTACCATTCCCAGGCTGGCATTGCCATAGACATTGCACAGAGAGCTCCCTGTTCCTTCACCAAGCAGTAGAAACAGCTATTCACACGCTTTTGATGTCCTTGTAAACACTTCCTTTGTCTTTCTTATCTAGTTACAGAGAATGATGCTGTGGGATTTTTTTTTTTTAATTCTACAAAGGAAACAGCACCATGATTAAAAGCAAAACACAAACATTTCAAAAGAAAGGGAAGCACAGAGGTCATATTCTTCCAGTTAAATTCTCCTTGGATACAAAATGCCTAACTTTTAAATTAGGTGCATCAAGAATGACCAAATTATGGTCTGGCATCTCATTACAGCAGGTTTTGGGAAGAGCATGACACTTTATCCCACCACACCCGCCTCAACCTTAACAAGTTGAGATGTTTGCAGAGACAGGAAACATACTGTAATTCCAGTTACATCATTCTTTTCCTTTTTTTTCCCTTTTTATTTTAACACTAACAGAAGTCTGTGTAAACAAAGCAACTCAGACTTGTAAAAGTTTAACTTTTGTCTTGCCAGCTCAGACCATTGAGCCCACGGTTCCCCAGCACTGACAGCCTCAGCAAGTTCTCCCGTACGCCTTGTCCTATGACTTGTCCAGTGCCACTGAACTCCCTGCCCAGGCTGATGCGGAGGGCCCCACCAGCAACGCTCTAAAAAGAACCTCAGCTGTGGGATCCACTTGGCAGTACCACTCCTCCAGCTGCTCGCTCCTCCAATGCATCAGCCTTAACAATAAAAACAAAAATAGCCCAAAAAGGAAAGTTCGCCCCTTGGGTTTTCCAGCTGGACCAGTTCCCCACTTGCGTTCCCACTGCAGCCACACAGACAGAAACGCCAGTGCGGTGGGGGGGCCAGCCCAAGGGCATCATTCTTGCAGCTCCAGCAAAGTGGGACCTGCTGACGCCAGACTCACTACAGAAAAGGTGGATACAGAATTATTGCCTGGGAGGATGGGATCAGATGGTGAATTAACAAAAAAAGAAAAACCAAAGCCAAGGAGGCATTCTCTGCAGCCAGCACTGCCACGAAAGCCAGCACAGCATAAAGCTGTCACTTTGTATTTTCCTTGCTGTGGAAAAAGCTCCGTATGATGACCTTACAATCAGCCCTCTACACTGCAACCTGCACAAGTGGTTCTTGACTGCCCAGGAATTATGTGAGTTCCAGCATTTGTTCTCAGGGAATCTTTCACCCACTTGTGATGAAGACGAAAGCTGCTAGACGAAATGAGCTGCTGGAGGTGTGTTGTTCTCCTGTGATCAGCATCTCAGCTAATTTGCTTAGACTAACATTAGCATAAAGAGCAGTTTTATGAAGTGATTTGAGAGTGGGAATTCCCCAATAATTTTGCACTCTGTAATCAGTTAAGTGCCTTTGCTCAAATTTCCAGTGAACATCACCACTTGTTCCTACTCAGAGGTTTTTCAGTTAAAAACACTCTTTTCTGGTTAAAAAGAAAACGCCTCCCATAGGCTTTGATGTTTATCCAAACCTCTCTGGCCTAAAATCTGAATTGGAAATCTCACAAGAACAGGCTCTTGAGATTCTTCCAAGGCTTCTCCACTCCTGCCAAGCCAAAAATGCCACCAGAATAGTCTGATGGTTTTCCTACCTCTTGGCAAAACTAGAGAGAAAAGGAGTGTGCAGACAAAAGAAAAGTTAATACTATATCCCTGCAGCACTGAAAGTTTCAGCCAGCTTTAAGTCATTGCTCATTTTCCATAAATTGGTTTTCTCTTCCTTTTTCCTTATAGGTAATGAATATGTTTGGTCTCCCTCTTAAGGGTATGAATAGAAAATAAAAAATAATCACTTGTCCCTGAACTACAGCAACATGCTAAGTGCACACTCCCAGGCTTGTGACAAGAAGTAAAAACATGTTGCCTGAGTACGCTCTGCACTGACTCGGGCTACAGACAAGAAAATCTGAATGGTCTTGCACAGACTGAATTACTGTGGCATGAAGCAAAATTGCTAAACTACAGCACGTCTGTGCTCTTATCTAAGCCCGGCACCAAGGGAAAAAACCCTTTCTTAAAGATTAAACCTTTCTTGTGGTATTTTGCCTGCCCATGCCTAGAACTATACAGGTGCCCACAGGTATTATCTGCTGGCTACAGGTAACTGAACCTTATGTTCTACACTTCTCCCATCAGTTCATTCCATAGTCCAACACACGGCTTATTTATTTAAAAAAATGTTGGGAAAGCGAATAAAGCCACAGAATGGGCACTTACTTTTGAAAGCAGGGTACATTGGAATGATATTTGTTATTAGAAAAGCATCATATTTTGCTTCTGCAGAGGAACTTAATTCTGAAAACAATACAACAGGAAAATATTAATAAAATGAAATATCAGAAATTCAAGGAACATAAAAAAAGTTTTCAAAAATGGCTTTAGAGAGTAATCAAAAGGAATGCTGCAACCTAAACAGCAATCTGAATCCTATATTCGCAAGTGCACATTATATGCATAACATTTATTATTACTTTAATGTGACAGCTGGACATGGAAGGTAAGGATTTTGTCTTTGCTCCTTGTTCACCTGTCAACCTTTTCAAAATATTTTTATAGTTCATCTATTTTTGCACTGTCAGAAGCCAGAGAGCTTCTCTCCAGACTTTTACAAAATAGGCACACAATTTCCAGGGAGCAGACTGCAGGATTAATTTCTAGTTCTGAGCAAGCCTCTGCACCAGCAATTGCATATCAGAAAACCACCATAAAGTATTTCAGCCACTGAGTGAATAAGGCAGAGCAGTGAAGTTCACAGCTGTGAGACAGTTGTGTCCCTTGAACATTTACTAGTCCCAGATCACTGCTCCAAGACTGCACCAGGATAATCCAGGACACTCATTTACGCAGTTTTTCTACTAGCACTGTTTCTATAGGATGGCAGAAATTATTATAGTATGCAAGAGTCTAAATGGATTTATAAATTAAATACATGTTTACCTTTCTGTTGTTGGCATTAAAAATTAAAAACTCTGACTAGATTCCCAGTTCACATAAACCGGTATCTATTAACTGACTTTAAAGGGACAGTTTTTTAAGATTGTCCTTCTAGCTTGTACTCCTACTCTGTGAAATCCTTCATTCACCTTTATTTTCATTAACTAAACTGGGACACTTCACTGTTATGGTGCATGAAGGTAGGCACCAGTTTGGAGCATCTCTTGCGGAGTTGAGAGACCAGAGTCGTGATGGCAACTTGTGGCTTTGGGCCCCTGGTCATCAGCAAGTGCAGCAAGAATAATGCATCCATCCCATTTAGTCCCTTATGTGGCACTGGTACAAAAATAGCTCCTCCCGGATGAAGAAATCAGCCTGGAGCAGGGGAAATTAAACTGTTCCTACCTATATTCTTTCCCAATAATCTCAAAAGAACACTTTGTTTATATCTAGTGGGAAGTTTTTTTGTACTAAGGTTTTCCCTAACAAAAAAGAAAATTACAGAACCTCTAGGTATTAAAAAGCCATCCGAACTTACGAGGAGGGAAAAGGAAGCCGTAGGAGAGCTGTTTGTCACCTCTGTAGGCTGCGCAGCTCTGGCTGTTTCCTGGAGAAATGCGGAGGTCGGGCCTCACGCAGTTGGCCAGGTGCTCGGGGACACCTGATACCTCTGCCTGTATGGAGGAACATACATAGAAATGACCAGAAATGTAATTCCAGCATTTATAGCCAAAAGAAAACAATTTCCTGTAGTCGACAGATTAGATGTAAGGCCTCGTGTGGAGTACAGTAAACTACTCAGCTGCACAACCAAGTCCTGCTCCTCTATCTACTGCAGAGCCCCTCCTTCAGGTAGCAGAAGTCACCATGGGAAATAATTCAAATGAAGTCGCTGATTATGCCATCATAATAAACCAAACACCCATCGAGCAAAATTTCAAAAGAAAATGAGAACAGGAACAGAAATATAGAGCCCTTAAAACTCTTTTCTCATGAAGCGAAAAAAGGATTTTGGCATTGTTTTCAATGTTACTTGACATAACTACCGGTGGGAAACTCTACTTGGGCAAGAAGAATTTTATGAGTAAAGGAATAAAATATTAAAGGAACAGATTTCCCCAGGACTTTTTAAGCACTTTCCAAGAGCAAAGACAGCACTAACCTGTTTGGAAATAGTGTAGGATGTCCAGAGAGGCATGAGGAATGTTTCACTGTAGCCACTTTCAAAGTCATGGTGATGCAAGATATTGTATTTTGTGCGGTACAGTACTGCGGGGCGCCCGTATAGTAGATGCTTCTCTACAGATCAGAAGAAATTATATTTACATTTATTACTGAAAGCCTTAAAGACCAAAAAAAAAGAGTTGACTTTCCAACATGTGCTGGTTTCACGGCGATCCTTAATGGGGTACTAACCCTGAATAACTGCTAAGGGAATCATGTAACAGAGAAAGCAGCAGTTCTTTTAATATTTTTGTTGGGATCCCATTCCAGACTCACAACCCACTTGGAGGTTAAAAGGCCCTTCTGCACTTGAAAGCTTGTTGGGGTCATAGCATAGAGAGAGGGTGTTTCTACAAACATAGGAGATTCCACAAGGATCTTTGTGTCCACATTCCAGTCACACTTGAGGTCATGAGATTTTTTTTTTGTAGCTTTAAATCGGCCCCTATCCTACCACTCCTGACACTTTTCCCCAGACTTTCTCTCCTTCCTATGTTTTTCATAAAGTCACTTGCAAAAATGCTCACTCACTAAAAGAGTATTTTTTTTCCACTTGGCTGATACAGATGATGTTCTGAAAACTGTCAGTAATATCAAAGAAAAGAAACAAACAAACCAACCCTTTTTCTAACTTTGGCTACAAAAAGGCATCTCCAACTCTGCAAAATTTGCTTTTCTTCTGTCTTGGTGATATGTTATGGTTGAATGTTATTAGATACCTCTGACAATTTTGCTTATAAAAAGACAAAAACATAATTGAAAGAGATAAAACAAAAATAATTTTCCTGGCTAATTCTTTATTGTGCTGCACAGCTCATTGATTTTGATAACCATTTGGCAAACAGACTTGGCTCGCTTTTGGAAATCAAAACACAGAGAGACAAGGAAAATGGCTTAACACTGTTCACAGATAGGCTTTTAATCTGAAAGAAAAGGACATGTTTTACTAGTGTTTGAGCCCAAATAGAGGATATTTTTATAGGATACAAGAAAGGAAAGTAGGACAAGCCTTGTCTATGGACAAACATGATAAACTTGCTTTATTAAAGAGAAGATGAAGGACTCTTTCTTTTGCATGTGAATAACAGCATCATCTAAATATGCATGGTCCACTATGCGGGAGAAGGGAATTACCAACCAAATGCAGGAAAATCCATAAATTGGTGCTATAGCCCGTCATAAAATACAATAAAATAACTTGCACATAGCAGAACTGCTTATTGCTTAAATACGGGGCACTTCATTCCACTTAACAGGCAACTTAAAAAAAGCAGGTGAAATTGGTTTAAATGTTTATATCTTAAAATACATCAAAAACACAATTTTTGAAGTGAAGAAGCATCAAAACCTTAAACCAAAATAAAGATACTGCGATATCTATGAGTACAATGATGGGGGTGTTTTTTCCTGATGCCAGAAATGGCCACAGCAGGGAATAGCTCTTCACTAATTGGAAAAATCAGTTTAACAAGATGAAAGCTGCAAAAAGGCCATTTAACTCAAAGAAAAGGAATAATTTCACCTCTGGAAACTGAAGGCTAGGCTGCATGCCCTGTTCACAACAGAAAAACTGAAGAAGTAGCTGCACAAGGGAATTAAAAAAAAAAAATCCCCTCAGTCATCTGAGCACTATGATTTGAAGCATCTCAAAAGTCCGTGTCTAAACTCAACACTTCAGAATCTGCTAATTGGTGAATTGTCATGCTGAAGTGGGCCACAGCTGGGAGAAGGAAAGCTCTGCTTTGCTGTGCCTTCCAGTCAGTGTTGCTGCTCAGAAAAGCAGTTCCCCTCCCCTCTGCTCCTACTGCTACCTCTTAGCCTGGACCGCAGCCCTGCCGTGACTGGGAGCGCAGGCACACAGAAGTCAGCGCTGGAACACAGCAGGGAGGCTGCAGGAACTAGTGTCCAGGAGAGCAGCAGATGCCTTCTCCTCGGAGTAACATTGACTTGAACGCTGATGAGGGACAGAATGGTGTTGAGCATCCTGCGTTCAGTTTTGGCCCCTCACTACAGGAAGGACATTGAAGTGTTGGAGCGTGTCCAGAGGAGGGCTACGAAGCTGGTGAGGGGTCTGGAAGACAAACCTTATGAGGAACAACTGAGGGAACTGGGGTTGTTCAGCCTGGAGAAGAGGAGGCTGAGGGGAGACCTCCTCACCCTCTACAACTCCCTGAAAGGAGGTTGTAGAGAGATGGGGGCTGACCTCTTCTCCCTGGTGACAAGTGATAGGACAAGAGGAAACGGGTTCAAGTTATGTCAGGGCAGGTTTAGATTGGATATCAGGAAACATTTTTACACTGAAAGGGTTATTAAACATTGGAATAGGCTGCCCAGGGAGGGGGTAGATTCACCATCCCTGGAGGTGTTTAAGAAAAGGGTAGATGAGGTGCTTAGGGACATGGTTTAGAAGGGTTTTTTGTCAGGGCAGGTTAATGGTTGGACTTGATGATCTTAAAGGTCCCTTCCAACCTCACCGATTCTATGATTCTATGATTCTATGATCCCTGAACCAGCAGAGCGTTTCTGCACTTGTTTCACTGGATAACCTGCACCCCAAAACCCAGGCATTAATGACCCAGTCAGGGATTGTACCATCCTTTCTAACACTGACCTGGTGAAACCTAAGCCTGAACAGTACTGCTAAAACCCAGTGCACAGATGTGGTCTATGTTTTTTACCCCACCTATCGCTTGTGGTTGAGTGGGGCACTGCCTCATGCTTGCTCTCTTTTCCTCATCTCTCTGCTTCCACAGTGGAGATTAAACCTCCTAACAGTGATAGAAAGGAAGAGCTAAAACTCCTATCACTTTGCGTGACACTTTAGTATCTTTACGGCAAAAGATAGTGTGCACTTCCTCACATAAGCAGCACTTATTCTTGCCCGTGTATTGCATGTGTGTGCTATTTTGACAATTACTGGAAAAGACGGTTTACTCCCCATGAACTAAACCAAAGCAGAAGTTTTTCTGGTATCAGTGATGCAAACTAACTTTTTTTTTTTTTTTAATTATTATTTTATTAACTGAGATACCAGGCTCTTACCTTCTGTTCCCTTGACATGAAAGCGCTTGTTGAGTTCATCCAACTTGTTCTTCTCAAGAATAGAAAAAAGGAACAAGATTAGGATCACTGGAGCATTCTGACATCTGGTTTTACTAGGCATCTAGCAAAACAAAACTAGTGCTATAAAACACTGATAATTTTTTTGTTTTACAAAAAGCTATAATTGCTCCAAAAGGGCACAAAAAATTCACAGGAAGGATCTGGAAAATTCTTACAGATCAAACCATCTCAAAATAGATAAAATGGTTTCAACTTTACTAGGCAACTACTGCTAACAGGGGAAGCATCAGCAGATCCTGAACACCTACCTTATCATCACATGTACATCCTATATCAAAATCTGATGCAGATGGCAGAGCAACAGGATAGAGTGGTTTAGCAACTTCATCTGGCACAGTTGGTTTATAAAAGTTGGCTCTCAGCAGGTGATTTAAACTTCCATGGGTGCCATTATTGGGAGCAGGCTTTAATCCAAGCAGATCTATCAAAACACCAAGGATAAATGAATGATGGTTAGATTGCAAACTTGTATGCAGGAACCTCTCTACTGAGTTAAGACCTTTATTTTCAATACTGTTTACACACATGACAAGCTAATGAATGCTTTTACTGTAATAAAAATACTAACCTTATTTCCAAATCATAAAATTGCAAATTCTGTCTGAATAGTATGGTGGTCTTTTTGACAAGAAGGTTAATTTGCATCAAGGCACTGGAAAGCAGTTTTATTATAACTAGAGCTTCCAGTGCAAACCTACAGTCAATATTTTAACTCTACACCAACCAGCCAGAACACAGTGTAGTGTGTAGGTTTAGTCACCTGCTTTAGACATAAGGGCTAGTTACCTTTTTGGTATTTCATGTATGAAAAAAAAAATGAAATAAGTGAATTCCTCCTTCAGCTAGAAAGTTTTTTTTACCCTGGGAAATCAGTATTAAAGAAATGATCATAACAAATATCTGTATACACCGTCAGATTCTGCTTCATGGCTACAGTAGGACTGTAGGTAACATAATCTTACCAGGAGATGCCATAGAAAACTAAGTGATGCCCCTGAGCTGCTCCATGAGACAGGCAGGTGCAGAATCAGTCTCTACACCTCTGCTCCTTCCTCAGCTGCTGAGGTGTGGACACCACGCACTGTAGTGGTGTGTATTCAATCTCTGCCAAGCTGCGTGCACCAAAACTATGGTAACTCCCTTTACTGGCCAGTTGCTAGAGTATAGAAAACTGAGGACCCTGAGAAGTGCCTTCAGCCCACCTGGACAAAAGGCATGTGCTTGGGAAAGGGTGACTGGGGAAGGGACACTGGGAGGGAATCAGGGAATGAGCTCACGGGCGCCTAAGTGAAGTCCTATTAGGTAAAACAGCATGTTTCTCTTGCAAATTCTCAAGCAGGTAACTTACCACACATGACATTGTAAAGTTCAATATTTTCAAAAGGAGGTACTTTGGTCTTGTATTTGAATGTAGGACCATAACCTATAAAGACAGTCTTAAAAAAAAAATACAGAAGAAGAGCATTAGAAGTTAGGGGGTTTTAATACTTATATTTTAGAGAACTCCAATTTCTTCTGCCTTCAGTGACCCTCCCACGAAGGTTACTGTGTAGCTCATACCTGCATGCTGTTTATCTTGTTGTCATAGCCATGGTCCCCATGGAAGAAACATTTTCCTGTTGGTTTCTTGTAAACATCCACAGCTTTCCTAAATTGAAAAAATATTAGAAAATTTCCTCAAAGATGCAGATATGGTGGCTGACATGACGATGTATTTTGGAGGTAGGAGGGATAAAGTTACAAGGCAGCACATTGCTCATCTTTCTTGAATGGCAGTAGTGTGGGGACTGCAGGCTCATCCAATCACCCCAGGGTTTCTCCCTCTGCTCCCACTAAAAGAGGACACAAACCTAAGAGCCAGCTCTAACTAGTTGATAGCAATGTTAGCATCTATTCACTTAGTTTCTCAGACTTTTCTCATCATTTTCTACAGGCTGGAGATATTTTGGGCCATACTCTTCCAATCCACAAAAGGCCAATGGAGGCTTCTAAGAAAGCACTTTAGGGATGTTACAGTGCTGCAAATGTCATAAAATATTGTAAAGTGCTTTCACCTGTTTGCCTTCCACCCAATAAACAAAAATGGGGAACAGAAACAAAACTGGAGGGAAAAGAGTAATGAAGATAAATAGCTGAGAAAATAAGTGCTGTATCATAGGAACGCTAATCATCAGCTTGTTACTGAGTATTTTTTTTACAAAATATGTGGAAAAATAAGTGTTTTGTTGTAGGAATTGATTACCAGCTTGTTCCAGAGGACATTTTTACGAGGACCATGTGTAGGTAATACATGCAGTGGACCACATTATCCTACAAGTTAATTTCTTCATCTGCAATAAAATGATGTTCAGCCAGAGTTTGATTTTGGCCTTGTAAATAACTAGTTACAGTAATCAGTTCTGTAACTGCCATTTTCCTGACTGTGAATATACAATGAACTAAAAGGTACATTACCAAATTAATTATTGGTGAATGAGATTTCAGAAAATCTAATGAGTAAATAAGCCAAAGAGTCTGATGTAATTAATATGGAATTACTAAATGTCAGCGTCTTGTGCCATCCCATCAGTTCCAGTAAAATTCTTTAAATGAAAACATTTATAGGCCTAAACTCAAGAGTGTGATTCCTTGAAATGTACGTGAACCCTAGCCACTGAAACTGCACGGGACAACTGGCCAGCCAGAAAGTGGAGTTATGCAAGAAACCAACTGGGGTTTCTCATTCACTGCTTCAGCACAGCCATCCTTGCATAATTCACAGAAAGATAAGCACAGATGTCAAAAAGCACTTACAACACACTGTGTGTTTGCCTGGCAGCTGTATGGGCAAAGAAGCCTACTATAATTTAAAGCTCATAACAGACTACCATGAGCCAAAAGCTGTCTCATCTTCCAAGAACCACTGAGTCAACTATATGCATAAAGACCCAGCTGTTCTCATACTGTAATGTACCACGTGTGTCAAAAGATCAAAGCAAGAAAAAGAATATATATTAAAACAGAAAGGGGTGCACGATTCATAAACAAAAGCTGCTCGTCTCCTGATCACTCTATACGTCTATGTGCCAACCTGTTTTCCTCACTCAAATTTTAGCTAGGAATATTAAAAATTGCCCATTTTTTATAATTGAAAATTCAGAGCCATATGGGGAAAACCAACTCAAAATAGGGTTTTATCTAAGCGAAAGCATCCTGGTTTTCTGTGGATTTGTTTTGCAACATAATACACTGCCAGCACTTTGTGGCCACCCTGTCTTACCCTTCCACATGTTTTCAGGCATTCACCCACTCTGCCAATATCTTCCTTTTCTTTCCATTCACCAATTGCATCCACTCAGCCTCTTGCTCCCCAACATCCCTAGTCATGTATGCCTTCACTTTCCTGCCATATTCCCTGCTTCCTGGTTGGAAGGAACCTTGCACCTCATTAAAAAAAGCTTATCAGCTCCTACACTTGAGCTAATCAGTCAAAAACCACACAGCTGCTTGAGGAAACCAATCTGGATTTCTATCCGCTATCCAGCTACTGATTTTCCCAAACTTTAAAACAATTTTGTGTCCTGAGCCATAGCCCCCTGCACCAAATATGACAGAACCTCAGAACTCCCCTTGCTCAAAACTCCTCTTGCTCATGGAGCATTACATTCCCTTGCTCAGGGACTGTAATGATAGGACACGGGGTAACGGCCTCAAGCTGAAAGAGGGTAGATTTATATTGGATATCAGGAAGAAATTCTTTACTGTAAGGATGGTGAGGTGGTGGAACAGGTTGTCCAGGGAAGTTGTCAATGCCCCCTCCCTGGAAGTGTTTAAGAACAGGCTGGATGAGGCTTTGAGCAGCCTGGTCTAGTGGGAGGTGTCCCTGCCCACGGCAGGGGTTTGGAACTAGATGATCCTTAAGGTCCCTTCCAACCCGAACCATTCTGTGATTCTGTGTGGGTACAGGAGTGGGATGCTGGCAGACAGGGCAATCATAGATGTCTCATTTTCTCAGAAAACAACAAAAAAGAAAGGCTGTAAATCAGGATGAAAGCAAAAGCAAGAGTTTACCTTGCCACATGCCATTTGCGATCCACCAGTAAATGGACATCCTCAATTCTTCGGTTGTAAGCATAGTGCAAGCGTTTAGGCAGGTGCTGTTTCAAGTAAGGCTTGAAGTGCTGGTCTGGCTTTCTACACTGAAAAATAAATGGTTAAACATGACACTGCTGTCAGTTAGCTTAGACGAGCATAAAACCTCGAACTACAGAAATGAAGCTGTTAAGGTCATTGTTGATGATGTCTTGAAAACAACGTGTACATCTAGAGTACGTGGTCCAGCCCTTTCTGTGCAGTATTTACGTAAGACCAGGGCCCAGGGAGTCATTCAATGATGTATTTGGAAAGCTTCATTCTCATAACAGTCTTTTTGAAAGCATCATGCAAAACATCACTTACTTAGCTCACAGATGAAGAATTTTATTCTAACTGGACCAAAGCTTAAGTTTTAGAGGAAAGCTGAATGCTCAAAATACATCTCATCTGCAGATATATTTAAAGCTATCTGGTTACAAAATTTGATTTGTTTTTTAATCAGCTTTTATTTTAAACACTTTTTTTTATTAAAAGCAAGGTTATAGTTGAAGGCTATCAAATAAACTTCTTCAGCATCTTCAAAGTGCTAGTAAAATATTTACCCTAAAAGATTACTTTCCATTTCTGAAGGAACGAATAAATAGACTCAATTCAGGGAGTCAAGACGGTCAGGGAGATTCTGGCTCTGCACTGCCCAAAAAGGTTATAAAAGCTACTACAGCAGCAAACAGTGGAATTTATGACAAACATTAATTTGTACTCATGAAGGGCACCATTTAACACTCTTTATTCATGTTAATGGTTGGTTTTCCTGCCTGAAGAGCGAATGCAGAATAATGCCCCAAATTAAGATGTGAAGTGAGCAGTCAAATACAGACAGATACCTCCCAGTCCTAAATACTTACTGTAAGGTTGGCAACAATCACTTTAGGGTCATCTGTTAAGCAAAGAAAAAAAAAAGTCAAAAATATAAAAGATGAACAATTAGCAAAAGAAAACACAAGGTAATAATGTATTTTTACAGAAGGATCTTCTTAGAAGTTGCCTGATCATTACTAAAAGTACACTGTATATATCAGATAAGATACCCTGAATATGAACTGAAGTTTGACCGTATACTCCTTACTTAGTGATATTTTAGTTGTTTAGCTAATGCTGCTCACTGTTTTATGATTTGGTCTTTGGCTTAATATTTATCCTCTTTTCTGAAAACATATAATTTCAAGTCTTTTGACTGTTTTCCTCTAAAAATAAAAAATGATCCCCACGCAAAAAGACTTTCCTTGAAAAATTCTGAAAGCACATTTGAATGCACTTCCTTAGAAGCAGTAAGAAAAATATGTAGCATTTATTATCCCTTTTAACATTTCATATATTTCATAGGCTACTACAGAGTAACTGAAAAGGCACAGTAAAATATTCTGGATATATTTTTGGACTATTAAAGGGACATGCAAGAGGGAGAAAGACCAAAACCAGCTACAGTCCATACTAACTCTGTCTTCTTGCAGAATGTATGGAGGGGAAGTATTTTTCAGTCCTGAGAGAAAAAGCAGGCTAGATGAAAATCTTAGGAATTGAAAATCTTTTGCTTAACAAATATTGCTTTGGTTGCTTAAGACACAATATTGCTAAGCTTGAGATGAGCTTTACTGAAACTCAAAACGCAAGCTACAGGCTTACCCATTGCAAAGGTGGGTCTGCAGGCCTTGAGGTAGTGTTTTCAATAGAAAAATGGAAAAGGAATAAAAAAAGCTGGTAATTTGCTATTTAAGGGAGCAAAGCACAGTTCTAAAACTAAGGAATATGCTTCTTTGTTCTGTGTTCAAACTGCTGATTTATAAGCAATCGCAAATATTCACACTAGGAAGCTGTGGACAGAGGCCAAAAGAGGAAAATGGTATTGCGGGAAGACTAGTAGTATGACTCAGAGGTCAGTCAGGCTAGCTGTTCTTTTTGGAAGATATTGCCATTCATCCTCCAAGGAAAACTAATTTTTCTCAGCAATTTGGGAATTCAAGGATTGAAAGATCTTAAAAAATATCTTCTTAGAAGAACTGAAATATAAGTTTTCAGTAGACTGTGAAGGAAATTCAGTTTTTATGATAGCCTAGTAAGTTGTATCAAGGTATGTACTACTTTCAACAGATCTTTACACACTCATCCCATATTCCTACAGCATAAATACCCAGGTAAATTCACTTCTAGTAAAATAAATACATACATAAAACAGTATCTAAGAAAGTTTTTCCACAGTCTTATGATTTCTGCTGCTATTCTAGAAATCTTCAGTCTTCAATGACAAACTGCAAAATCTGTCCTCAACCAAATTAAACCCCAGGTGTTACAAGGGGGCAGTTGTCTGACCCAACTATCTGATCTTTCCCTTTACAAAAAGTTATCATCCTTGTAGCATGCATTGAAAAAAAACATAGGCACATATGGTTAGTTTGAGTTTCATGGTTTGCATGGTAGCTCAAACTGCTGGCAAAGCCAGGCGTGCCCTGGTACACTGAACGAGAGCAGCCACGGTGATGGCACAAGCCCCATCCTGGTACTGCTGCCCTGGACAAAAAAGCAGCAAGTTTTACTGTCGACATTGGCCCTGAATGCCTGTCCTACAGCTCCCTTATATCCTTCAACATCCCCAGCCTGTTGCTGTTTAACAACCCACTTCTCATCTGTGCTGCTTCTTATCTGTGCCAAAAGTACAAAGAAGCTACTGAATTCAAAATTAACAAATAACTTTTTTTCCATGAGCACATAAAAGGGATCAGATGCTTTTTTTTTTATACCAAATCAGTGCAGTGCCGAGCTCCCTCAAGTCTCATTTTCATTGACAGAGGAGAGAAGTGTGTGAGTAAACTCATGACATGCATGCTGCCATGCAAATCTAGCTTCAGGAGTTCCCACTTCTCCTCACCAGAAAAGGGTGGGTTTCAGCCCAGAACACTTCAGCCATCCCGTTCACACAGCTCTGCTACTCTGGGATCTGTGAGCTACAGACTGGGAAGGGAGCAAGCAGCTGGTCTTTAGTGGGCTTCCCTCTGAATGTCCTGCTGACACACTGCGAACTTACACCCTTCAGACAATGTCAGCCCAAGGAAAGTACAGAACGTAGTTCTCAGGAAGGTACAATTAAAGGTGTACAATTAAATTAACTTACATTTTAGGTTATTGCTAGACCTAGGGCGAATTCGCCCTAAAGATCCAGGCAGCAAAATGATATCTTCCACATTAGTCAGATAGTTGCTTAAAAATTCAGTTCTTTCACAAGTAGTGTCTTCCATCCCTGCAGAAGGAAAATGAAAATTAATCCAGCTTGAAAATAAACATGTTTTCCAAAACAGCACAGAAAGAGACCCCAAACAGATTATGTATTCTTTTCTTATGGATGACAAATCTTATTCTTGTTCTTTCCAGTCATCCAATTCCAACATCAGGCACTGGTAGGAGCCAAACTAGGAGTGATTTCTGCATTTGCCTACACAAGAGAAATGCCACTCTCAACCTCATAGAAGCAGTCACCACATGTACCGTGTACACACTGACACATCTCCAAACTAAGCTCATGGAAAAATCAAAGTCTGTTTCTAGTTTAGTGTACTACTTCGGGATTATTTTTTTTTAAACAAAGGATTTTAAGAGAAGTCACACACAAAAGGTATTGTCTGTTGGTGGTCTGTTCTAAGGCAGCCACAGATAAACAATTCTCTCCTACAGTCATTTGTGGCGGGGAGGAATGTATTGCCAGTCACAGGCAGTTCTCAGCACAAAACTGCCTCCCCTGGAAATCCTTCCTGCCCCTTACCCTTCTCTCCCTGCAGTCAGAAAGGAAGCATATTCCATTTTACTGCTAATGTAGCAGTTGTTGTGAGACTTCCATAAACAAGGATCTAAACAGAACAGGACCTTTGGTAGCATCATTGAAAAGATACGCAAAACCAGGCCACTCAAACATGGTCTCATTTTTTAGTAAAAGTTTCTTTTGCTTTTTGGCTTTGCTGGTATTTACTATTCCTTCTCGTGTGAAGTTTCTTCTGATGTCTGAAAGTATGAGACTTACCAAATAATATCTCTGCATTTGGCAGACTCTCTATCTGACCCTAAAATATCTTTTTACCATTTTCCTCCTTCCTCCATTATTTTGATGGCATTTTCTGCCAAAGCTGGACACAGTCCCCTACAGATATTCCAGTCTTTCTCTTAGTAGGATAACCTGACCCACTAATCACCATGGTAACATCTTGCTCTAAAGTCCTAATCCTTTATTTAGTGCTACTAAATTGTTTCCTTTCATAAAAACTGACAAAAGATTACTCTAGGCACGTTATAGCTTTCCAATACACGCAAAAAGAGATGCACTTGGACATGATATCCAAAATGCCAAGCTTTGAAAAATGCAAAGTGGAGGTGTAAATACCCAGATCGCTGTTATGAAAGAGAAGTGTCCTTCAGTGATGACTAACAGATGAGCCAAGTGGCCAATCTGCACTAGCTGGCTGGTTTTGGGGCTTTAAAACACCAGAAAAAACCAGCACAAAAATATCTTAAATGGAACTTTCAGTTAAGCCACCTATTATGGGTACAGATACATTGCTCAAGCATTTATATACTGATAAAGAATATTGATTATTTTACCATGATCACCAACAAAGATGACATTGACACATCGATGTAGTTTCAACTGTTTCAATCCATCCATTAGCTGTCCTACTGTCTTGTCAATCTCTCTAAGGGGATTCACCATCATCTGTATTAATATACAGAAAGGAAAAAAAGGTTATTTCTGGCATTGCAATGTTCCCCCTTCTACAAATGGAGGTCCTTTAGCAAAACTCTGATAGGATAACCATCCAGGTCAAGAGGCAAAGCCTTGGCTGAGCTGTTACGCCTACAATTATCATACCATGTCCTTTCCTATGTCCACACTGTGATTTCGCCATAAGAAAACCCTGCTGAGATGCTGACACAAGACAGCAAAAGATCTTTATGGATGATCCTAGGCCTCCCACAGACACGCGTACGTTTGGTAAACCAAATTATAGCTATTAGAAAAATGCAGGTGACTTTGGTGTTCAGGATAGATACTGAACTATAAATAGATAAATAGCAGTACTTTTAAAAGGCTATTTTATGTGACTGGTTTAGTCAAAACATAAACATGAAATGAAGCTTTGGACTTGGGATTTATATACCAAGTCACTTAATGACATTAACTTCAAAGGATATCTGATACTAGGATGACAACATGCAAGTCACTTGAGTAGCACATGGGGCCAGGAGGGAGCGTTCTTCAGCTTCAAAGCCAAGAGTTTCCAACATCTCAAATGACAGTTTTGGCAAAATTGTCAGCAGGCCCCATAAGACATGGATACAGTACTATGACTTATTCATTTAAGTTTCGTTTTCATTAAGAAACAAAACAGAAAACACCAAAACACGTTCACAGAATTGTTTTCAGCTATATGAAAATGAAACATTTTTTACCAGATGGCATAGAGAAGGGAAACATTTTAAAGTAAGATTTTAGGCAGAGAACTCAGATTTTGTTTTAGTTTTGAGAAGAAAACATTTTTTGTTGCTATATGCCAACTTCCTCCTTGCTTGTCTGTTTGATTTGGCTGGTCCAAGTATCTGCAACAAAACATCCTCCCAGTGACAAACAGAATGCTAACAAATTTTGGATGAGAAAAAACTAGATTTTTGGCAGAATTTACAGAGAAGAAAAAATAAACACCATGTTAGTGTGACCCAGAAAGAGATGGTTCAGCAATTCTCCCTCTGCCTAGGTCATTAAGGGATGGATGTTAAACGAGCCTGATAAGTTATAAGATGAGACAGGAAATGTCATCTCCCTTGTGGCACTATAAATACACGGAGAAGTGGCTCATGAGAGATGGAATCACGGTGGGGAACAGGAGGAACAGTTTCTGCAACATATGGAAGTGGTTCAGGCAAACGGTGAAATTTAGAGATATTTTAATTCAGGAAAGCCTAAGTAGCCAGTTTAGTTAAAACTTTGAGATATTTTGAGTTTAGAAAATAAAGGAAATTGTCTATTTCAGGATTCTTCCACTCTCAAATACAAAGAATTTTTTCAACAAGTGGGAATTCCACTTTTATGAAACTCTATTTATATAACATCAATCACTAAGGAAATACAACTTTTACTCAGAATACAAAGCTTATTCAAGGAAGCTGGAAATCCAGATGTTTTTCCCATTAATGTTTACCTTTGTCAGCAGGCTTGAGGACTCTTTTTAAAAAAAAAAAAATTTTTTTAAAAGAGCAACAATACTTCCAGAGATTTCAAGAATTTCAAGTTATAGCAATTTTGTTCAGCTACGCTCTTCAAAAATTTAATCCGTAAACCTGCAGAGACATTTCTGAAAGTGTGAGAAAGTCAATATAAATGAAAAATCCTGTTTTTAAAAGAAAAAACTCACACAGAAAACCACAAAAAAACCCTCTTCAACTTAGCAGTTTTCACTCCTCCACTGTGTTCAAAGCAGCTCTTAAAAAGGCCTTCACCAATATTTCTTCATCTCATTGCATTCTGTCTCTCTTTAATTTGTAAATTCAGCTGTCTTTTGTTAATCTTTGTGACGTTCAAGTTTTTCCCCAAATGGTCTTCACAGCCTAAGGCTGGCTGTAGGTGGCATATTCAGGCAGGGATTTTTTGTGTGGACGTGCTCCTCTTACAGATCATGTTCTTTCCCAGATGCAACTTCCAAAGAGGTATTGGTAAACAAATAACACTCTTGCATATACTGTTCTTCACCTAATACGTTGATATAGAGACTTTGGAAGACTGTACAGAAACATTTAATCTTTCAAGATATATGGACCTCTAAGATGGTGCTACAATAAGGAGCTGTTACTACTGTGAGTATGGGATCTGAGACCTGTGAACCACAACTGGATTATCTCCTGAGTTTTACCTTAGAAGAAACTTGATTAGAAGGAAAAAAGAATTTAGAGCAACTTGCACGTGTGATGGGAACTATTGCGTAATATTAGGATGTTTTTTCTGAAATAATAGTGATACATTTTCACAGTCGATTTATCAGGAGGAGTTCTTTAGGGGTACGTTTGGATGACCTTTTCATCCAGAGAAAAAAAAGAAAAAAAAAAAAAAGAAAGAATCACCTACACTCACATCAGTAGGAGTGTTACAAACTACCTACTATACTTCCTGCCAGAATGGTATATAACTTGGAATGGCAAATTAATAAGTAATAGCAATATCATCCATACCAGTTATCAGTTTTCCTCTCAGGTAATTCTATGTTAAAAGTTCTTTTGAAAATTCTTGTTTTATTATAACTGATAATTTTTTGCATGTCCCTCTCTGCCATGTCTTTACACTTAAAGAGTTGGTCTCAAAGTAACTGTTGGAAGTTGACTCATGCAACAAATCAAAAAACACCCCCAAAAAAAGCTACTGAGAAGAGTGTTTATAGCCTCTTGTAGGATACAGTGGAGTGTCAAGGCTTTTGTTTAAAGCCTAAAGGAGAAATATTTAGGTTGGTTTTTTCAAGAGGTTCTGAATTATTTAGTTAAATTCCTGAAACAAAAATTATACTGAAGTGGTCGATAACCCCTCCTAGTGTGTTCATTAGTGCATGTGGAGAAAGACAGCCAGTATACTAAGAAATATCCTTTTCCTTCACTTGCACCTTTTTCCAGTAAAGCAATTTCTATTTGACCTTATTCTTGTGAAAACAGCCTGCACCTACTGCAAATACAACATTCAGAAATCCTGTAATCAAGAATCTTCTACCCTCCAAAGTCACAAACTGGCTTTAAAATATTAGGGTTTTTTTACAAGTTTTCAAAGTTCTTTCCCTTTTAGATTTTATGAGTCACATTTTCAGGACTTTCCCACAACCACAATGACTAGGCGCAGAATCTCAAATAATCACCATGCTCCCAAGAGCTGGGGAGTTAAGGAGGCTACAACATATTGCAGAATTTGTAGTAGCTCAGAAGGGTTAGCAACACTGGTAGTGTCTTCCCAGGGATTTATCTGACATTTCCTCCAGCTGATGGCTGGATCTAACAATATAAAGAGTTTATAAAGATGAGTTTCCTTAGCACAAACAGAGTCTGAATTAAGAAATACATAGATAGCTCCCAGAAGACTTGGTCTGGTTTGGCTGCTTTCCTTTGCATCCTTCAGTACATTTATAGAAGTTTTGTCTGCAAAATCCCAACCTGAAGCATGGAGTGAACTCCCAAGTTGAAAAAAATAAAGCTAGAGTAGTGCCTAAAAAGTGGCACTTCCATCACAAAATTTTGGAACATATGTAAACTTACTTTCTTCCGACGAGCTTCCGCAGCATATTGATCCACTCTATGTACTTTTCCTCTTCTTTTCTTTGGAGGTGCAACTGGTCTTTCCTGTCTCCTCTTAGGAGGAAGCTTTCTCTTAGGTCTCTTGGGCGGAGTAAGAGGGGAGCCATAACTACTCTCCTGTACTGGCGGGGAGAGATGTCTGGACTCAGAAAAAAAGCCTGTCTCGACTCACATCAGATAGTAAAGCTACCTATGCCAGCTAATTCTCAAGTATAAATACTGTGGCCTTTTCAAAAATTTAGGCGTTTGGACAATTTAGGTTCTGTCTCTCTTTAAGGAGGACTCCACCAAATTGTACTGAAAGCAGAACAGCAGTTATGAGTGCGCACAGCATAAAAGCAAATGAAATTGGCGTTTCAGAAGATAGGTGGGGCTTCTGGTTTTGAAAATATAGAGTTGGGGGGGGGGTTATTGCTCAAATATTGAGCCATTAATATTTTCAAAATTTAAGCAAACAATTTCAATTTAAGTAAAATTCATTGCATAAGATCTAATGAGTGTCTGGGGTAGAGTGCTGGTGGAACTGCAGTTTTTCACTTGGAAGATGTTTCAGGTAGTCCAAAATTCCTGGCCAGACTTTCTGCAAAGGTTTCTTATGCACACTTTTTGGCTGAATCGGTGACACTAGGCACTCTCATCAGTATAATTAGCAGGTGCCAGAATCGTATGCCAGGCCATGCACCCCACCGAAATCACCAAAACCCCACTAGCCACTACTTGGAGACTGCAGGTTTGCAGGACAGACCTACAAAGATGAGACTCAATTAGCATGGAGCTTGTATCCTTCAAATGAGCTAGGCAGGCCATATTTATTAGTGGCAGTGCATCAGAAAGCTGCACTGCTACCTGCCTTATCAGCTTTAGGGGCAATTTAATTTCCTAGCACTTTCAGGATGGTGTCTTCTTGGGTATTATTATTGTTCTTAAATGCACAAATAGTATCTGAGGAAGGCTTACAGAAGGGGAAAAAACTTTTTTAAGACTGAACTGGAAAAACTAGTATCCCATTAATCAACTTTCTCATAATTTTAAAGCGTACCACTGTCACTGACTTTAACACAAGCTGCAGGCTCTTGGCACTGCTCGGGATGGCATGTGAGGCAGTGACAATGGTGCCTATCAGGAGGCAGTAACTACACTATGCTGCACGTAACGGAGCACGCTGAGTGGGCTTGAGAAGAGTCGGAGATTTATGATGATATTTTACTTCTATGTACTTAGGCAGCTTCTCACAGTTGTTCAGTTTCAGAGCTATATAAACAGGGAAGGGAAGGAAGGGGATGTTACCATCTGCCATGCTGTTTCATTGCTTCCAAGGCAAGCAGCTGGAAAGGAGATTCTAGTCCAGTCTCATTCGTCTCTCTCCAGAAAGGCATTTTAATAAAGCAGCACCAGAGTTTTCTGTTTTTAAAACGCTTCAAGCTTTGTGCAGTCCTGATGAGAGGAGCGGCAGGGAAAGGAAGGATTCTCATTTTATTGTCTCTGAATCGGCTCAAACAGAGCTCTACAATGCCAGAAACACGCGAGTGCAGGAGACCCAGGTCTGAACACTGGAAATGGCCGTCTCAAGACAGCATGTTAGAGGAGCAGCAGGAACGGCTTAGCAATGCCAGATTTTGATGTGTTTTAGAGCTCTTAGGGTAGTATATTTCTAGAATATTTTATTTTCCAAAAAAAAAAAAAAGTTAGCTAGGAGAAAAAAAAACCGAACAGCCAAGTTCTTATTAACCAGCCAAATCTTAGTCTTGCTTGAGAAGAGTCAGAACAGAGTTATGGAGGAGGGAAACAAATCCCTCCCCGCTTACAGAAAGGAACTGTAACATCACAAGGGTAACTAGCCAGCCAAAGCTCTGCTTCTTGACCCGGACGGAACAACCTACCAGAGTTCAACTGCAGAAGCACAGAGGGAAAGAAAAAAAAATGCAGAAGTAAATCATGAGCAAGTACATATTTGATAACTCCCGTGACTACTCCTGGAAACGTAATGGCACCCACTGAAATACTTCCTAAGGAGTTTACTCATGTCCCACAAAAAAAACTGAACACACACAAAAAAACCCCCCTAAAACCTAGACAACCAACTCATTTACACTGAAACACATAATGTTAGAGGACACACAAAGTTATACTAGTGGACAGTGGCCATCATCTGTATTGCATTTATATCAACAACACTGGCAATTCACCATTTAAGTCCATCTAAGTCCCTTTATTTCTAGCTTTTAAGACACTCTCCGCAAAGGCTGCTGTGCATGTCCTGTGAAGATCTAAGTGCCATGTGCTGAAGTCTGGAAGCTGAAAATTATCAGTAGTGGATGCCATTAGACATTTAAGATTATACATTTAAAATACATTTAGAAGATTAATTGTTATAATAAACTCTAGCAAACATTCACTTTACTCTAATGGACATTTGTAAGATTTGGAGGTTTTCAAGGTATAAAACTATTGCTCAAGATACTAAATAGAGAATGAAAGACTCGGCTTAAAATGTCCTTCAAAGGAGGAACAAGCAGGCCATCTTAAATATAACACTGAATTGTTAAGAGCTTGTTTTCAGACATTATTGTTTGGCTGATCTGCCTTTGCATGAAGAAAAATGAAGTGGTCAGTACTACTCCAACTGTCTAACTGCTGCCAGCTGTATAAAAGAAAAGAATGATTTCACAGGGAGGTCATGTTCTCGCTATGAAGGAAGCAGCTGAAAGGCATCCCTTTGAGGACTTTTTTCCCAGCTGATTTATAAAAATTTCATAGCTCCTAAAAATTATATTGAAAACAGTGTCAAGAGAAACAATATAAAATACTTCCTAGCTTTTCTATCCCGAAACCACACCCCTACCAAATCTCAGCATCTGTATAGTTACGCAGCCGTATCCATTTAAATTTCCATTCACAAAGTTATGGCCACTGTTTGAACTGCAAACCCATACATGCTCATCTGCTAACTCCTCTGTTCTCAATTTGCAAAAAATCAATTTCATGCTCTTCTTGTGTTTTACACAAATAACATAAATTTATTTGAAAAACTTTCATAAGCTAATAATTCACATTTATTAAGAGCCTAAGCTTTGCATTGCAATTAGAGGTCAAGCTTCAGATAACCATCCAGAAGAACCCCCAAACAATAAGAGCCATTGGGGGCTTTTTTGCTTTTATAATGACTTTTCCTATGATGATACAAATACACTTCATTTTTTAGACACTTATGATTAACCTGAAACTAGATTACCGCATTGGTTGCTAAACTGGTTTGTTAAAGACTACAATTTAAAGAACAAATTCAATGTCATCATCTTCTTATTCTCCTTTAAATGCATGGAAGCCCCAAAAACTCTGTTCAGAAGGAAGTGGTTGTCTACAGATAAATAAAATTAGAGTCATCAGTCATATACCACATAAAATATTTGCAACACTTCAATAAGAGGAACTGTAAAGCATCATTGAGTAATGAATCCTAGAATCAGAGAGCTCTCATTACCCATACCTTGCTTGACATCCCTCCTGTTCTGAGCCAAATGACAAAACAGAGACATATCAATGCCTGTCAATATAGCAAGAGTGTTGGTAGATTTCAACCACTGCTTTATCCAGAAAAAGGACTACCTTCTTCCTATTCAGTATGATGTTTCAGTGCTGGTTTGGAATAATTCCTCACACCTGCTGCTCTGGGACCATGGCTCAAAGTGCTCCAACAGGGATGCTGCCCACAGCAAGTTCATAACCGCTGCAAACTTATTTAAACAGCCCAAATAAGCATATTAAAAAATATTAATGCTGCTTGTCTTTGGTCTCTCCTCCACTAGAGAACAGCTATCAGATGTATACCAAACAAATAAGAAACTACTGCTGGGTACCTGGCTTCTCGGGGAGATTTGTATTACCTTCCAAGGGGTAGGTATCCGATACACTCATTCGTTTACACTTTAAAAAGCATGTATAAAAACTCCTAATGCCTTGTGATGGCGATCTGCAGGCATACATTTGCACTGAAACTAAAGGACCTTTGCCAGATGTCAGAAATCATGTGAGATGCCAGATCCCAGCCACCTGAAGTAGTAGGATATTTGGGTGCGGAATTTTCTTCCCCTCCCCACAACTCCCACACAAGTGCACAGTCTTTATATTCGTGTCCCCTGGACAGTGTTGGCAGCGAAGCTGTATTCATCAGTCCCAGCCAGCTATGCAAAATTCAAACAAGGGGTTAACTACTGTAGTGTTTTGCACATAATTTTTCATTAAAATACCTTATGGTGCTTCAAAACTTTTTCCAAGCTCAGCAGTGCAGTCCTGAGGGAACAGTACTGGCAAAGCTTTCCAAACTCCTGTAGGGCCTATATGAAACTGTAAATAGCAGCTTTTTACAGTTCACGACAGACTGGAATTATTAGTTTGGCTACTGCAGGCTGTCAGCTTTAAACAAAGCTTTTTCTTCTCTGCATATTTCCTCAATGCTTTCTGCATTGCATTTTTATCACTTTTAAGAAGGATAAATTATTTGAGGAAAGTTAAATTATGCTGTTGCACCCAAATATACTCCTGTCTTTGCCAAATAAATCTTTCCATTAGCATTATTATATCACACAGAGAAACAGCCTCTTGAAAGGCACAGGCAGTTCCTTCTCTCAGAAGTGAATTTCACATGATAAATCTTTAAGACAATAACTTTGCCTTCTCTGGCCGCAGGGAAGCATTCTGCAGGAATAGATGAAAAAAAGTTGCTAAAAATGTTCAAAAATGTATTTGAACCACGTGCTTTTTCTGCAGAAGAAAATCTATACTAACCTCTGAGTTGAAAGGACCGTATCTGTGGCCAGCAGCATCTGGTTGTTCAGAGTAGAAAGCATAAACATAGGGCCTGAAAGAAAGAAAGGTCTTGTTCAGGCTAGCTTTCCTTTGACAACAACAAAAGCCCCAGACCTGTTAGGTCAAGTCAAATCAAGTTAACTTTCCAATGAGAGTTGACTTTATGGAAAAAGAACTGTTTCTCAGTCATGTTTCCATGGTACGATTAAGCAATTAGTTGTTCTACAGTTTTATTAAATGCAAGAACACATGCAGGGAGGCACATGGGGTACCATCTGAGGACACACGCTCGTTTTAAGTCTGGTAGGAGAGATCACAACAGCAGCTTGCCTGAGCTTTGCAGCCAGCAGCATGTGGGAACTTGTATACTAAAAAATACTCATAATTAAAATCTTAACATTTTCCCAGTCCTCAGGGTCCAGTTCTGCAACTGCCTTTGCCTGTAAGGTTGTCAAACCATATTAGACTCAGTAGGATAAAAACAATCCGAGTTAATCCCTGTAACTAAATGCTTCTTGATAAGAATTAAATTCATAGCGTACAGTCACTGAGAAGAATCAAAATGCTGATGGTTAAAACCTGAGATCAGAAAACAAACAAACAAACAAACAAAAAAACCCCCACAAACACAACCCCTCAGCAAATCCTTAAATTAGTGATAGCGTGTAACAGACAAAAACACTTTTTAGAATTAAATTTCCCCTTGCTCTTCCAGCTACTTTTAGGGACAAGACAAGCTAGCAGTCACCCAACAGCAAGTAACAATGAGTGAATTACCTTTCATTGTCTGGAAGTGTTAGCCACTGCAGTATTGTTAATATTCTGCGCTCATGGGGGATGACACTGGATGACAAAATACAAAAATATATTTTGTTATCATACAATACAAAAAGCACCAACAAAGTCTTGCTATGAACTGATTAAAATCAATCATAATAACATCATTTCCTTTTAGTGTGCTGTATCTTCTTTCTTGCTTAATACTGATTCTTACTTTGCAAACAGGATCACTTCAGATCTGTCGGATGTCCATATACTCCAAAAGAATCATAGAATCATAGAATCCTAGGGTTGGAAGGGACCTTAGTAGATCATCTAGTCCAACCCCCCTGCCAGAGCAGGGCCACCTTAGAGCAGGTTGCACAGGAACGCGTCCAGGCGGGTTTTGAATGTCTCCAGAGACGGAGACTCCACCACCTCCCTGGGCAGCTTGTTTGAAAGATGATTATCATTGAAAGATGATTAAAAGTTTGTAACTGGAGTCAGAACTCAAGGCAGTAAATCTAACTGCTCTAAGCAGGAGTGAGTGAAGATCTGTTTTAGTAGCTTTAACCCAGATTAACCTTTTTTTAATGCACAATGCTGCTGCCATTGGACAGCTGGCATGAGTGAAAAAACATTAAAGTGCTCGCATCAGTACGAGTTTAAATGACTGTCCTGCTCTGGTAGTCTTGAAGACACTGGAAAAGTTCCCACTGACTTAATAATAGCCAAACTGAGGGCTAGGGTGGTGTAAATCAATCGAAACAGAGCCATCTGAAACACCAGGCCATCAGCACGCTGACTCGCACAACTTTGACAGCTTCTCACTCTGCAGACCAGACTCATCCTGCTTCAGTGTTTGTATCCTGAGACTTCTCATTTGGCTGCTGAGGCCAAGTTCACGCTATGAGAATGACTAACTTTACAAACAGCTGCTAAACTTCCAAATATCTCATTTTAGGAAAGCTCCGCTGATCAGTGACCATGCAGTTATTTTAATACAATAGCATAGTCAGTCCAGATTCCATTAGATCGATAGCAGAATCCCAGAGTGGATCAAATACAACCATCTTGGATTCACCATGCTGAACTGAATTCAGCACTCTTCGGGAACATCTGACACAGAGAGAGAGATGCCGACAGCCATTTTGAAATAAGTTAGTTTTTAATGCCTTGTAGAACAGTGGTCCTCAGTCCCCAACTACACAAAGAATTTCTGGTTGTAAAACAACTATAAAAATGATGATTTATGCTAAAATTTGCAAACAAGGCAATATCATAAAGCAGAATAATAATCTTGGGGTTTGCTCAGTTTTGAAATTTTTATTAATTGTGCAATATGACAAAAAACCCCATTATTTCAATTAAGTCATTTATGACTAAGATGCCTATAACAATTCTGTTTTCCTAAAAGAGTTTGCCTGCATTCTCAAAAAAAGCCATTCTGTGTCCCAAATTAAATAATACAGATTTAAGGCATATATATTTAATTCATACATAAAGTGCCTGTCTCACTCCCTCACTATTGCCAGTCATATGACATATCCTTGGTTACAGAATCAATGAATGGAGAAGGTTGGAAGGGACCTGTGGAGATTATCTAGTCCAACCCCCTGCCAGAGCAGGGCCACCTTAGAGCAGGTTGCACAGGGACGCGTCCAGGCGGGTTTGGAATGTCTCCAGAGACGGAGTCTCCACCACCTCCCTGGGCAGCCTGTTCCAGGGCTCTGCCACCCTCAAGGTAAAGAAGTTCCTCCTCATGTTTAGGTGGAACTTCCTATGTTCAAGTTTGTGCCCGTTACCTCTTGTCCTGTCACTGGGCACCACTGTTACATTCCATAACATTTTATATCCCCAAGCATGCATTGACCAGGGTGTTTATGGTGACTATGTGGTTGTAGGACTTAGGAATCACATTAATTTCTGTGGTTTAGAATCACAGAATAGTTTGGGTTGGAAGAGACCTCTAAAGGTCATGTAGTCCAACCCCCCTTCAATGAGCCGTAGCATACCTTCTAGGAGGTATGATGTTCCCAGGCACAGAGGTGAGGTTGACAGGCTGGTAGTTCCCGAGGTCCTCCTTTCTACCCTTTTTAAAAACGGCTGCAATGTTTCCCTTTTTTCTGGGACTTCACCTGACTGCCAGGACCTTTCAAATATCATGGGGAGTGGCTTGGCAACTACATCAGCCAATTCCCTTAGGACTCTGGGATGCATCTTGACAGGTCCCACAGACTTCTGTATGTTCAGGTTCCTCAGGTGGTATCGAACCTGATCTTCTCTTAGTGGGAGGGACTTTGGCTCCCCCACCCCCTGCCTTGCTGTCCATCCACTCGAGAGGTGTGGGAAGACAGGCTGTCAGTAAAGACTGAGGCAAAAAAGTTGTGAAATACCTCAGCCTTCTCCTCGTCCATGGTTACCATTTTGTACTGTTGTTTTATAGAGGAGGAGACTGCAGCTCTGAGAGATAACCAGCTTGCAAGCCTCAACCTGTCATCAGATTTCTATGTTGTACATTTTATTTATGTATAATATTGTCTATACAATATTTAGAGTAGCAAAGAGCATTACTCCTAATGGAATCACAAAAAAAAATAAAAATAGGCAAACTCCCGTAGTACTTCAATCTTGACAGTTTGCCCTTTTTTTTTTTTTCTCCTCAAATCCAGATACTAAAATGAAATAGGGAGACTGATACACATAAATTCCTCAGAACTCAGAAAAGATCAAAACTTATTCATTTTTGGTTAGGAAGATATATTTTAGCTGGGACAAGAGAAAATAATTTGGAACCATTAAACAAAAGAATAAAGAGCATAGATCCTCAAGGCTGTCTTTTAGGAAAGGGAAACTGGATATCTTACTCAAAGGCCAGACCAGATTGTATGATGAGTGAGTCAGTTAGGCTTTTGAGTCAATTAGGCTGTTGATGTCAGATGACATAAGAGAACAATAAAAGAGTCTTCCACAAACACTCAGAGGACTAGGAAACATTGCTAGCAATACTAAGAAGGCAGAACAACACGCCATGAAATTAAAGAAAGTAATTTTTTACAGAGTCACACATATTTTCTTCAGATAACTTCTAAAATCAGTCCATGAACTTAAAGCAGCCAACTGTAGCAGTAGCTTTAGATATCAGAAACATTGCACAAATGAAACAAAGGAGGGTTACAGGTACAGTCTCCAAGCTACTAAATGCTCAAAGTAAGGAAAATTACTTAATAAACACTTGCATCAAATGAATTATGAATTATTAGTTATAAATCTCAAAAAAACAGAGGGCACTTACACAGACCAGAAGAACGTGCCAGCTTTAACTCCTTGCTTAGCTGCCGTAATCCAAATCTAATGAGGAAAATATAAGAGGATTAGAATGTGTTCAGATCTTTAATGACCCTCTGAAATCAAAAGAAATTGTTTTCAAGACACATTCTTCTACCCTGAGCCTAGAAGTGAAAATTGCAGTCTTCAGCCTTGTCCTTAACTCGAACACATAGAGTGACAGACTTATGCAAATTCTGTAGCAGTGGATCAGCCGCTGTGCTGTAGACTTTCACCCCTAAATCTCTGTGTTGCTTTTAATGCAAAGTATTAAGATTCATGGCCAGGAATTTCTGCAGCATCCAATTTAATTTTCAAAAGCCAGCCATATCTAACTTGAACCTTTTTAGTGTTCAAGTTTTGGAGGATACTCAGTTAGGAAAGAACATGGCTTAAGACTAATCAGTGTCTGCATAAATGTCCCTCTTTCCCCATATTCCACCATCAATAGCCAGAAAATGTGCTGGTAGAGTACCCAAAAAAGGGTACAGATGAATGAGCAGGGTTGTACCCTGTAGAAAGCAGTGAGGGACACCTTCCTCCATAGACATTTAAGAACTTTTTGAGCTTACCCGAAGTGATTGATGGAAATGGATTGATGGAAACAGTCTCCGTGAATTTTTGAAATCCTTGTTTCAATCCTTCAGATTCCATATATTTCTCTGGCTATAAATCAGTTTGTAGCAGTGAGTTCCACAGTGTAGTCACACACTGCATGAGTGTGTTTTTCTTTTTGTTTGGTTTAAAAGTTTCACTGGGGTTAGGGTACTGTTCTAGTAATTGTGACACAGGTTATTAATCCTGTCTCTTCCTGCTTCTGTACAATATCCATAGTATTCCTCTCTATTTGTTTCTTTTTGAGCAAGAGTAGCCTTGGTTTGTTTGATCTTTCTCTAATGAAAGCCATACCATAGCCCTGGTTATCCTCGTTACCCTTCTACCTCTTTCCCCCTTCACCCTTTTTCTCTTTTCTATTCTATGAATATCTATACAAGGCAGGGGAACGAGAATGGCCAAACATCAGAAAGGACCACAACCAAGGAAAGCAAATAATATGAACTTGTAGCCCTACAGAACCAAATTCATCTTGTAAGGAACTACGCAAATGATCTCAAAACTCATTTCAGAAGTAGCAATGGCTTAAAGGCCACCATTATGTTTACAGCTAGCTTATTTCTTCACATTATTTATGCATACTGCAATTTATCCATTTCATGAGGAGTTAAGCCAAAACATAGTTCCCTTAATAATTGCAAAATCTGTTTTCAGCTGCCTCTCCTCAAGAGTCCGATTTCAGGGTTGGTTCATATTAACCTATACTCCAGCTGACACCAGTGGGGAGTCCCCAAGCATCTCCCTCCAGCCTCTGCAGCCCCAGTCTTCCACCAGCACTGGGGTCTGTATGGTGACGATGACCACAAGACGATGTGGCTGCAAAGTAACTCCCCAAAAACAAAGAAAAAGGCTTTGAATTTATATTGGAGTTTGATTATGAATGGTTGAGTAACAGGGATATTGTTTTCAAATGCTCGCAGAATACTATCCCTGACAGGATAAGACAGAAGGATGCAGGCGGAGAGATGAGGAAGTGCCTGCTCCACTGAGCCCACTTGCTGCAGTCAGAGGTGTGACTGCAATGCAAGGGTGCCTCCACAAGCTTGCTTGTGTCATATAAATCAGCACAGGGTGCATAACTTCAGCCTGAACCATGTGTCTAACTAAGGCAGGAGCTATTCCATATTCATTGGTGGTTCATGGTCATCCTAGGTGAAAAAGGGCACACACTTAAAGCAATTACATTTTTCTTTGCACTGCAGATTTATTCCTAGAGCAGAATCCTGTCATGACAGAGAAAAGAGGTCAAATACAAATTCACCATGAGGAGTGTCAACTCCACTGCTGTTATGCTCTTTGGTCTTGATGTACTTGGAAAACCATTTTCCCTGCAGAGCTGCAGCAGATTTATTTTTCTTTGAAAGTGTTTGCGTTCCTGCAAAGTTTAAATAATTTTGCAGATATCTTTGGGAAGGTACCAGCAAACTAAGTCCAGGGGAAGTCAGTATTTGGATTTTACCATCTGTTAACTCTAGTTTGACTTTCTAGTGCTTTGGCCTGTACAGGCCCAAGTGGTCCAGCCTGCCTGGTTGGCCAAATCAGCCCAGCCAAGTTCCACCCCCAGCAGCTGAAGCTGTCCTGTGCTGCTCCTGACTGTTAGTGCTGCTGAAATCACCCGTGACTCTGTCTATTTTAGGCAGAGATTTTAAACACGTGCCAAAAGACGTCCTCCCTCTGGCCAAGGAAATAAAATAGTAGTCATCTTGACAGAGGGATAATTATGTACATTGCCAAGGTACCCAGCATGCCTGCAAGAAGGTGGTAGCTATTTTTTATTCCTGTTGAGCATAGAGTGTGTTTCATGAGAGTCACGTGAAAGCAGCATGAACACCTTTCTGAACAGGGAGTGATGCAGCCAAGTACAGATCACTCCTAGTTGCACAAGCACACCCTCCTTGCTCCTAAGTATTTCACCTCAGGAATGCCATTTACCTTGGCATTAACTGTTTGGATGAGGACATGTGTCTGCTGCACTTGGAATAAGCTTAACAACTAAAACAATGATCTGTTGAAGTCAAGGACCAGCAAATCAAAAGGCCCATATCTGACCACAACATCCGAGGAGTGAGTCTGAGTGACTCCATCCTGACTTTGCCAGACAGAGCCTGGTTCAACTCAAGGTTACAACAAAATACTACTGGACCTCCCCTCTCCTATTTTTTAAGGATAGGGGGTGGGGGAAATGAACCCAAAACACGTTTGTTTTATTTAAAACCAAAATAAGAAAATTCAACACTATTCAACATCATACCTAAAGCTGCTACTCATGAAAATACATTTGCAGAGATGTCCTTAAGCGTGCAGAGAGGCAGCAGCCATCTAGGTGGAAGAATTTCTATCTGCATTGAACAAGCTTTAAATCAAGTTTCCAGTGTGTTTTACTGCAACCTAAGCACCAGTGAACATCCCTCACTGTCCTTAAATTAAACTGTCTTTTAAAGTAGACTACAAGGCATGCCTCTCCCAGGCCAACATGAGTCTACACTCAGTCTACACATGATTGTAGACTACAACATGAGTGTACACAATTGATTGACATTGAGTCAATCAATGTAGGAGAGAAAAAAAACCCCTCAGCTGATGCCGTTCAGAAGGGAATAAGGGCTATTGTTCCATTTCCTTTCTGTGGGTTAGAGTCACAGTCTTAAAGTTAATTAATCCTAGATGTTCCAGTACTGAGCATGTAAATGTAATGCACTATTTGTTGTGTTAGGTGTTGCAAGGTCAGTACCATTTGTGAGCTTATGTAATTTATTTGCTATATGTAAATACATTGGTTTTAACTATTAATATGTTAGAACTTTATAGTCAGCTGCTTAACTATGTCAGATGTGCACCCTTGCTTTGCATATGGTACAAGCCTTATTGTATGCAAGCTATATAAAGGCCACATTTCTAAATTAATTTGCATAAGCAGAGAGGAAGGGAATATAGACTTAAAAAATAATACTAAAAATCAAAGATTAACCACTCTGTCTTCATACCATGCCACAGGAATTAGGGAATATTTAACTTTTCCAATGCAAAAAGATCTGTGAAATTATGGACCCACAGATTCAACCTTAGTACACTGGCAAATGTCCCAAGGAATAATACACATGATTTTCTAGATGTATATGAAACATATCCTGTAAATGGAATTACTGTCATTTTTATATCCTCTGTGTTGAATCATGACATTTCATCTTTATTTATGGATAAAAATAGACTAGCTAAGCAATAGTTCAGGTGGCAATGCCACATGGAACATGGAAGTCCCAAGCTCTCCCTTTTTTTGACTGCTAGACACGTTTGCTGGACATAGCTGTTGAGTTGAAAACCTGCACAGTAAGTGGGGCACCTCCCTACTTTTAATCTTCCATGAATAAATAAGAGCCGGTAACTTTGCCAAGTCTGCCCCATATTTGTTGCACTATGAAAGGGCTGGCAGCAGCACATCTCAGGTCAGGGCTGATGGGAGGGACAGATCTGAAGTCCAGCCCTTGGGCCAAGTTGCGCAAATATGCTCTTGCTCATCAACCTGGGAAGGAGATCCATGTCAGGAGCAGAGGAATCACACGCACCCACTGCAGCCAAGAGTTGGTAATGCATGAGTGGGAAATCCCTTCCACATCCAGCAAAAGGGGGGAACGAGGGAAATCATGGCATTTGCCAGGTAAAAAACCACATACAAGACTGGTGCAAGCATGCAGAATTAATACCAGGGTGGTGCCAAATGTTATGCTCCTGTGCCATTTGCAATTTGTCCTGACAACATGGTAAAACACCCCTTACACACTCCTTACTCTTTAACAGGGCACAAATGATCTCACAGCCTTGACAACTAAGCACTGCCTTCTTGCTCAGACAGAATATTTTGGTATAAGAAACCTATTAAATAATTAGGCAGACTTAAAGGTCCCTGTTGCTTGCTCATGGCTCAAGCTAGACAAAAATAGATATTTATAAAAAGACAATTACAGACATGCTCCACAACAAAGTGATTGCGAAAACTGTTCAGGACAAAAAGGCAGATGACAGCATTCTGCAGAGCCTGGGCTCCTCAGATGTAACTATCCTGCCAGTGCTCAGGCTGACTAGGCAAGAATATGTAAATAAGAATTTATTTCTGTAACCACTGGATAGAAAAACCAATGGTTTATTTCTAAGGATCATGAAACATCACTGAAAAACCCCAGTGCATTGTCTGTCGTGTAAGCTTAAGCTCACTACATCAAATCAAGACACGGAAAACTACTGCTTAACAGAAGCCAAAGGCAGCTGGGGCCTCAGTGCTTAAAGTTACGTGGGATGAAAACAGAGTCTCGGGATCAAGAAAAATGAGCAGTAAACTTAGTTTCCCCCTTGGGAGCATGGGCCCTGATGCTCACCATGTCTGTGAGATGCTGTAGCAGCACGAGGAGTGGATTTGCGTCTGTTTCTTATCAAACACTTTTGTTTTGAAAACAAGGTGGGTTTAAGTTTATGTAATGACTCAAGGTTGTATACTAAATCAGAAGACTGGGTTTCAGGAAGTCCCACAACCAGACAGAGCCAGAGCACCACGAAACACTTCCAAGCTACCATCTCCCCCCTTCTCCTTTTCCTTATGATCTTAAAATTTATTTGTCATAATTCCTGGTGTATAAACATTCAGCTGCTCATCTGCCAAATCCCACTGATGTCCCTAGTAATCTGGCTGTTTCTCAGAAAGATGCTGTGTATTAGAACAAGAAATTACAAAAAAAAAAACAAACCACACAAAAACCCCACCAACTTCCCCCATTTTAACAAAGCCAAATATAACAAGCCAGTTTCCAGGAGCAAGAAAGTATTTCAGAAATTAACAACATTACATGACATTCTCTTCTAGGCAGTTTTAGCCATAATATGAGGCTGGGGGTCCCAGACACTTTTTCTGCCTTCCTGGTAAGGAAAATAATTCCCAATTCTGTACAAACCAAGTACCACTCTGCAATTGTTTGATTACTGCAGTTTGAGACCCAAGACCTAAAAAGAACCAGATGAATATATGATATGACAGACAAGATTTCTGTGATATGCTGAGCAGATTTCCTTTCTGCCCCCCTTAATTTTACTGTTTCATCTTTCAATTCATAGCTGTTTTTGTTAGTCCACATCAATGTGATATTTAGAGAAAATTATAAAAAGGAATTAGAAACTGACGGTATTGAATCTGTATATAGATGCAGATAATTTTTTTTCTTACAAAAATCTGCAATTCTCTTATCAAATGTGCAATTCTTTCACATGCAGAGAGAGTGTATAATTTGTATTATACTTCTGCACGAGATCTATCACCTCATTACCCAACCATTATGGCCACTCTTATCAGGTTTGACAAATTTACAGGTTTCCCTCGTTAAGGAGTGTGTAAGGGTTGAATTATAGCCCTTCCTCTATGCATTTGTTTCTAATTCTCCAAAGACATTTCCAGTTTGTTACATTATTTGTGTGTTTTTCCTTTTTAACACTTCTTCAGATCAGCTGGTTTATTTTATCATCCTTATTTGTGTACGCAACACTCCCCCCCTGTCCTCTGAGGATTTCATCCAGTGTATGGTCATCCACTGTTGTGTAACTTTCTTGAACTCTACTCAGCTGACATTCTTCATGACCCTTGTTTACAATCCAGAGTGACTTTTATTCTCTGGAGCAGCATAGGTGTTTCTAGTGGAGGGGTGTGGGAATTACCAATATTCCCCACTCAAAACTGCAGGTGATGAAATATTTAGATTTGTATTTTACTTTTAAAATATTGTAGTTTAAAAATAGAGACATTTGTACAGTCCCCAAAAGTTAGTTCCCCACTAACTCCTACCCAAATATAATTAAGGTAAGATACACAATTAAATTTGCAATGCATAATTAAATTCCAGCTGCTTAACAAGTTGTCACACAGGAGCTGAGCCACAATATTGTCTATGAGCTCGATGCCTGACTGCAGCCAGCACAGTCTGTTAGCTGTGTGGCTCTGGCTGTAGCTGAGATGGAGGAAGATGTTACCTGCTGCCGCCCTTCCAGGTTTTGATCCTGCTTCTCGCTCACATCTCGGGTGATAACATCCAGGCACGTTCCTCGCCCTCTCCTCTCAACACAGCCCATACTAACAGCTAACCCGGGTCATAGCTGGGCGAGGGAGTAGCTACGCTCACAGTTATGCTGACAAATTTTACAAGAGCACAAATACCTCATTCTGGCTCAGCTTCAGCCAGACACATCTGCCTGTCACACATCTGCATGCAGCTCTAAATTGCCTTGTCTCACATTTGTGGCGGACTGAACCCAGATGCAGACGAACTACACACACACTTGCTAAGCCTAAAACCGTCTGAGTAACTTCCTTCAGTCTCTTGGGATATTTCTGTCTTAAGAGATTTGGGGGATGACACTGATCACTTTAGCAAACAGCAATGATGGTGTTTCCAAACCCCTTCTGATTTCCCCACCTCTTTCTCCCACTCTTTTGTGGGGTTAGCTGGTCAGGGAGCTTTTAAACTGTAGTTCCCAAAACAATCAGTGTAATGAAATGCGCATGCACCTTGGCTGCTTGCATGTAAAACTTATTAGTTTAATTTAAACCCACTTTTGTTGGCAAAGCAAGCCACAGTGTGCACTGATAGGGGAAATTGCAGCAGAAGCAAGGGGACCTTCTTAGCTGTAGTATTGCAGAATACTTTGAAGGAGGCCATTTCCTTGCCCAGAATAAGAATTTGGAGCATGAGAAACCAACAAATCCAACACTAATCTAAGAGAGAGGACCTAGTTCAGCCACTGCTGCTGTGCTCGAGGCAAAAATGAATTCACAAACTTCTACAGCTTCTGCAGCAAGTCAGGTAACAGCGATCGCTTGTGGACTTAAACGATAATTATGAAGCTGTGCCATGATACTCTGACAGAACATTAATACTAAAGCTGCCACAAGAACATTACTAGGAGAAAAACCTGAGAAACCCGTAATGAAAAGGAAATATTATGCCACGGTGACAAAAATATAGTAATTCGTGTTAAACTGCTGCCTAAGTGAGGTTTTTTTCCTAGCCACATCTAATTTATACTTATCAATTTACAGACCTTTCCATAATCAATGGCTTTATTATTCTGAAAAGCCAAAGCCAACTCAAAACGTTACATTGAGTTGATAGACTCAGGGCCAGCCGGGGGGGGGAGGAGATTAGGTACAAATTGTTCACAGATGTATTTTTTTAATTATTATTATTGGCTATGTTCCACAGCACAGAGGGAGGGGAGGAGAGGGGGGAGGGAAGGAGGAGGAGGGAACCTGAAACTTACCGGTTGACCTCCCCACCATCTGTGATTGAATTTCTCTCGCCCTCGAAGGCTGAAGCTGGCATCAAACACTGGGTCATACATCGAATTGCCAACGATTCCATGTGATTCAGGATAGAGTCCCTTTGTGCAGAAGTAGATTAATTAGTAAAATTCTAATGCACACGAATCCAGTTCTTCATAGCTATCTGCAAATACCACTAAATTATTTTAAAATAGGTATCTTTGTAACTGAACACAAGAAAAGGTTATAACTTTAAGATAAGCACATTTAAAACTGGCTGTAGTAATGAAACCAGGAGGAGATGATTGAATTGTGCTAAAAAGCACAAACACTCCTGTTACTTGATACTTTAAAGTATTTTCACACTGGTTAAAAGTTAGTTTGAGGCCATCTAAAGTAAGCAAAAATTTATGAAAAGAAGACTGATTCGATCTTTCAGTTCCTCCTCATGAATTCCCTTTTTGGAAACAGTAATTCATTCTCTGGTTGCATGAGTAACACTTAGCGTTTCCATTTTATAATGTTTTATCTTCACCAGAGCTTCTGTGAGATAAGAGTTATTTCCAAGAAAAAACAAACGAGGCAAGTCACCCAAAGCCATGGCCTTCTATCACAATTTGTCCACCAGTAAAGGCAATGTAAGAGGTTTCTGCTCTTCTCGCTTTTCTTACCCCTCCCCCATCCCCAGCTATTAATTTCTCCATCCCCTCCTTTCTCATTTAACATTTGTGCAGAGGCTGCAGGAAAAAAAAACACAAGGGGGAAAAAATGCAGCTGCAGGTAGGAAATGCCTTAGCCCAGCTTTGGGAGCACTGTCACACAGGAGCGTTTGCATCCCAGGGTGGGGACAGCCAGGCCGCCATCCATGCCACCAGAGTGCCAAAGTGATGGTTCGTTTTCCTGCAGGGCCAACGCAGCATCCAGACACACTCAGCAGCTGTAAATTGTAGGTCAGACGGTAAGTCAGCCCCTCTGACTTCAACTACTGCAAGGAAGGAACAACTCCTGGTTCTATTCTGGGTGGGTTTCAATGGCGTTTCTTTCCCCCCTAGAAAAACCGTGACCTGTAATTACCCAGCAGTACAAATAACTGCAAAAGCAGGCATAAGAAAGCATATGAAAGCTGTAACACAGTGTATACTGGTGAGATACACTTTATCTCAGAAATTCAAAATGCTGAAGAAAATAGTTAAGATAACTGAGGGCCAAAAAGGATGGACAGCAAAGCAGTTTTATTAAAAAAAAAAAATAGATATCCTGCTTCCCACAACCTGTATTTCTACTGCAATGAAACATTTTATCATTAAAAGAATCCTTCCCAGGGACTTACAGTAGCAAGGGTGTACAGGTTGGGGAAGGTTTTTGTAGGGTAGACAGGTCTCATGTAAGGAGAATGTGTTCCGCAAGATCCTGAAAAATCAATAGGGCATGCAAACATTAGGAAGTGAAGCTCTCAGACATAGAAATCAAAAACAACAACAAAAAGTCATTTTCTGTGACTCAAAATCCTGCAGAAACTGGTTAAATTTTAACCGATTTAAATGAACATTCTGCTGCTAAACATTGGCAGGTCTTCTGTGAAACAGTAGTAAATCCACTCACGCGCTCTTTGTACTTCACAATAAACAACTGAAATAACGCAGCCAGAGGACTACAGAACCAGCTACATTTCTGTAGACTGTTTTCCTTTCTGAGCTAGCCTCCTTCCAGAATCCAGAGTCATTGGAAATGTCTTGCTAAGTAATACAACATGAGAAAATGCAGGCTAATTTTAAGTGACGAATATACTAAAGCTGCAGTTTCACAATGGGCTTTGGCCACAGCTCCCCAGATGGCTACACAAATACGAGGGACTGTGCACACACATAGGGAGAAAAAACAAAACCAAAAACCACCTTTCAAGGTTCTGGGCACACAGACAAACTACTGTGCTATTCTGGGAAGCTCAAATATGCATTGTGTCCCGTACTCCACAAACCCAGGTGGACACCCCCTCCTCCAGAGGCGTGTGCAGGGCTGCTCATGGCTGGGGCACGTCCCCAGCCAGTTATTACACTTTCACCGCAGCTCCTGCACCCACTCACCCATAGCTTCAACATCAAGTGAATCAAGTGGAAAAATGCGTGGGCCCCTCCAAACTGGTCTATGAGAGTGCATAATACAGACCATGTACTGAAGTTGGATTTCTTTGCTGACAAAACCATATGAAGGTCATCGATTCTAAGCAGTGTTCCCCAAAGCAGCAGTTCTCTTCCCACTCCCCAACTGCTGTGTGCTGCTTTAGCCAGGGTGCCTTCAAGCCACCAGCTGATACCATCTAAACCAAAGGGGACTTCTGCCATTTCGCTTGCATGGAAAAAAAAGACTTAAACTTTCTTAGACCTTTCAGTCAGAGAAGCCCTGCATTTGGTGCAGCCCTTCTACCCGCCAGCTCCATGCTGACTTCTGTTGCTCAATGAACAATGAAAACAACTGGGCTGTAAGAGTTTGTCTTTCATTTATTGTAAGGAAACAGATGTACTCACTCAGTTTTTCAATATTGGGCATGACCTTGTTCCCTTTCTTCATATATGATGCACGGAAACCATCAACAGAGAAGATGATCAAAGGAGGACGAATAAAGCTAAAAGCAAAAGCAGCGGGAGTGTTACGCAACATTTCAATTTATTTTTTTTTTCCACTTGCTCACTGAGATTCCAGAGAATCTAAATTACAGTTACTGCATATGTTATAGGTCTATATTTTTTTTGCTTACTTAACAGATCAGCATAAACTGATCATCTTCACACTTGGTAACATCCAGTATTCACTCAGTGAAAGGGCTGAGCTCCAATATAAAACACATCTTCCCTGTGCAGATAAAAACATATAGCCCCAGAAAGCAAGTGCTTATAGAGGAGATGGAAAAGGGAAAAAAATAGTATGCATGAGTCCCCACCCCAGCATACAATGTGTAGTTAAAACCCACATGTCTCATGACAGCTGGTCTCTTCTCAAACAAAAGTTCATGTGGCACTTTGAGTGAGCTCTGGGAGGCAGAACTCATCCTCACATACTAAAAATGACACTATTTCATGTTATTTTATTACATTTTTATTTACTACTGCTACTGGGAGATGACTCTAAGCAGGCAGAGGTGTGTCCTGGACGGACACACCTGGACTTTTATCGTTAGTCACCTGCTGCAGGGGTAAGCAGCCATCACTCTCACCAGGAGAAGCAGGGGCTCCTGCCTCCTCCAAACTGTCCTCCTAATAGCACAGACTGAGCTGCAACCCAACACAGCACCTGAGCAGATGCTTACTTTTAAGGATAATAGTGAGCCAACGGGTTTCAAAAATACTTGCTTTCTCACCGTTATTCATGTGCTTAAATACCTCACTAAGTCAACTGCAATTTAGAAATCCTTTCGTTTAGGAAGACAACACTAAAAATACAAAATTAAATTTAAAAAGAAAAATGGCCTGAACTGTGCTCACATATGACACAACCTGAATTTTATTGAAATCAGAAAAACCTAAACCTTTCCACTGATGTCAAGGGAGTTTGGCTACCTTCCCTATGTGGGTGAGTGAAGCAGGCAAACCCATCAGCAGCTGATGAAAGACCAAGAGTTCAACCCCACACATACTCCACTCCTCATGCAGCAGCTCAAAGGCTGCTAAATGAATAAAGAGTGTTACAATATTATCAGCCTAACTGTACAAATGGTGAAGCACAGGAAAGCATCCAACCCACAAGCATCCAGGCTGTGTGACAGGGCCAGTGCAGAAATGTGGTGTTCAGAGGTTCAGGGCAGAGCCAGGACCATTGGCCTTGCTACATCTGGCTTTGCAGTTGCGTGCAAAACACTTACCCTGCTGGACATTCAGGAGCCTTTATCTCTTCACAGTCATCATCCACCCAGTGAGTTTCTCCTACCAGAAAAGTCACATTGGAGTTAAAAAAAAAAAAAAATAATCTGTGGACACAGCTACAGGTTTCACAGAAAATGTCAAAAGAAATAAAGTCTAGCTCCAGTTAATGAACTGTCTTATCCTTCTTCCCATGAATAATGAGCAGGTCTTTTCACAAAGCTGAACAAATGATCTGATTATATTCTATTCAACAAGAAAATCCAAACTAGTGCTCCTAGAAGCAGCTGTTAAAACTGGAGTTAAAAGTGTCCTTTTGACCTCAGGAGATAGTGGTAACGCTTTAGGCACGGTGGTCATCTATTTTAATTTTTTTATTTTCAATCTGTTAAAAACAGGTAGTGCTGCTTCTGGCTATGAATTCCCACCCTCCTCCCCACCAGCTCTGATGTCTCCATGAGCTGATTCAGCTGGCTAAAGACACAAAACAAAATTCATTCTGGGGAAGAAAAACAACTCTAAATAGTTTCCAGCTGGTTTAGAGAGCTGATCAGCTCATGGATCAGGTGAGACTCAGACATAGCTAAAAAAAGCATTAATACTCTTTCAGAGCTATATTAGTTAAAATTACTTTATGTAATCATTTTCTTTAGGTTTTCACTGCTGAATGCCCACTATAGAGTGGCTATGACTTGCACTTTCACAGGTCAATTTAAAACCAAATTATTAGCTAATGAGGCTTGCTTCCTGAACCTGGCACTCTTAAAGGAACTGCAGTTCAATTAAAAGAACAAAACAAAATTCATAGAAACGCCATAGAAAAAATCTGCAGGAAATGTGTCCTGCAGCAATTCCAACTGACCATGGCAGGAGGTGGAGGGACAATTTCCAAGGGAAAAAAAACCCAAACCAACACACTATCCTCACATAGGCAAAGGCATGAATAAAGAGGAAACACTGTTCTCACATAAGGCTTACTTCTGTCAGAGTGCCAGGGTCATTGAGATCATTTGTTATTAACCAATTAAACAAAAATTATGTACATTAAAACTGGAGACATGTAAATTCCTGTGTCTTGACCCTTGTAAGAGGGAGCTCACAAAAAAGGCAGGAACTGAGAACTATACCAGTATTTAAGTAGTCTCAGCCCTGGGTTTCTTTGGGAAGGGGAAGAACTTAATCTATGGGGACTTGCTGGAAGATACATATGTTTGGATTCCCAACAGCAAAACTGAAGTAAAGAAGAAAAGTCCATTTTCAGTGTATGGATCTAGACTGTTATTTTCTTAACATATGCAGGTGGCCAAAATGGTATGGAAAAAAATTTCAAACTGTAACCCTTCCACCAGTAAAGTAAATGAATGAAAAAACTAAGAACAAGCTGAAATACAAAAGCAAGAAACTGTAGAGCTCATTACCCAGGATGAGAATATCTGCTTTGAATAGGATACACATACAACAAGGCAGGACATGGTCCAGAAGATCGGGATAGAGGATGAAAATTAAGCCTTCACAGCCCAACCACCCACCAACCAGTGCAGGCTGTACTCCAGCCATGGTGTGTCGAGAAGGCGGCATGGTTATCCCCAACCAACATGTCCTCTGAAGCCTGTACCTCCCATCTGTGAAATACAGCCCTTGTATACTCAAAATCCCTTTCCCACAAGAAACAAAGCCTACAGGTGTTAGGCCAAGTAGTTTGAGCAGCAGCTTTTGTGGTGTGGGTGTCGAGAGGTCTTTGAGATGGAGATAACATATCAAGGAATGCTTCATTTCTTCAAGACCATCAGATATCCCAGCTTTCCCTATGATGCGGACAAGTGCATCTGAACAATTTCGTATTTTACTTTAAATTCTTGACCACTCACACCTCTTCTCTTTCTACCAGTATCTCCACAGGCAAAATCAACATCCTTCTACCATCAACAAATTAGAATTATTCACCTCTGCTAGTGCCCAGAAAATTACAAATGTAATTCCCCATTCTTCCTTCCTCCTCCCAAAAATCAGAACCGAACAAGGAGAGGGTTCCTTCTATAGAAGAAAATTCTATACCCACAGGGCTGTCTTATGTCAGGTTTGGAAAGATAAGAGGTAGAAAGACCAAAGTCGTACCTTTGCAAATGACTTGGTAATTAGTACAACAATCTCCTCTACTTAAGCAGTCTTCAGAGCAGTGGCAAGCATTGTCGTCATTCCTGGTTTCTCCACAGCGATCTTTGGTACATTCCCAGCCCCGAGCTAAAATATTCACAAGGTAAGCAAGAATGAGAGATAATATTCAAAACAAAAAGTCCTCACTCAAGCCATAATGACAACAATCTAGTCGTTAAAGTTGGATGTAAACTTTATGCCCCCATTTTAGTGATTTCAAGACCTCTGAAGTAGGTATGTCAACCAGAAACAAAAAAGACTCCTCCACCCACACTCAAGTGCTTCTGCTGTTCCCAGGTGCTGTACTCCAAGGTCTGTACAACCTGAATGTCACAAAAAGTGTGGAAAGAAGAAGACAAGAAAGGATTTTGAAAGACAAATGGTGGGGCCTGGAGCACAAATTAAGAATTCTGGTGTTTCTTGAGAAAATCCATTCTTTCTTTCCCAACTGCTTGAGACCCCAGTTCAATCCATAGGAAATAAGAGAAAGCTGAAAAGAGACTATATGGATGTAAATTCATCCTTTACTCCCATCAGTTCCATACCCACAGGGTGAGATTCAGAATCATCTGCAAAGTTATGAGAACAAGAGCTGTTCTTCAAGGGAAAACATGGCATGGCTGCTGTAAAACACTCCAGCTCTTCTCATCTCGTGAATGAAAGTAGGATCTAAGGGCCTGACTAAATTACGGTGCTCTCTCAAGAGCAGTACATTGCTACACTTTGGAATAAGGCTTAAGGATGTAAGCATATGTTTTTCCATGTCCTGGCCCAACCAACAAGAAACTTTAAAAACCACTTTAGACAACATGCACCCAGTAAAAAACACAACACATCAGATCAACACCTTTTACCCCCTCTTCTCATTCATTTGGGGCTTTTTCCTGTAAATATGTATATTTACAGATTGTACATGTGATAATTGCCTTACTAAGTGCCTGTGGGAGTATATGACAATTCACACAACAGTCCCAAGGGCAATGCAAGTATCCATACACGTATGTGGACATGGTGCGCTGTGGACGGGAGGCTGAGGAACTGAAAACTTGCGCTTTGGTAGCAACCACCTTGTACTGTGCTGAAAGACTTAAAAAAGAGCCTCTCATTCTGCAGTCATTTACACCAGCGTCGGCATATAAGTCAGATGGGTTTTGGCCTGGAACCAAAGTAGTTTTTCATACCAGATTAGCTCGCCATTTTTTAGTACCACGCTATTAAAATTATTTCATTATAAACAGAACCGAGGGATTCAGGACTCTCAAGTATGGCACATCCATGGGCAACAATATTTTTAATCATTAGACTTCTCTTCTGGCTGCTTAGTAAGTGTAATTCTTTGATAAAGCAAGAAAATGTTTAATGGCAAAAGTAGAAAGCAGCTGTGTCAACTTTGACCACTGTGTAAACACTCAAGGAGATGGCCACAACTAATAACTTAAATGCACTATGTTAAGAAGTAAAACATAACTCATGGCCCTCCTTGAAGTTTTCCATGCCTAGGACTCATGAAGAAAACAAGAAGAAAATTAACCCAGTGCTGTATTTCCACCCCCCAGGGTCCAATGAATTGGAGTCAATCATTTTTACCAGCGTGTTATATGCATCCTGACATGTGGAAATCGGAGTCTGGGGCAAGGATAACAAGCCCAGCCTGTCACCTGCAGCTCACTCCAAGAGGACCTGCACCGCTTCAACGCTCCCAGGTTCAGAGGCGCCTTCACGAGTAACCGCGATGCACAGCCCACAAGTGAGCATGAATTCCTACAGTATCAAGTTACCACTTGGGAGAAAAAAGGATGGCTGGCATGGAATGACCAACCTCCAGCCTTTACCATGGCTCTTTTCATTGCAACCTGGAGGTCAAACTGGTGCTTGAACACTGATTATAGTTTTTGATTGAGTATCAGAAGATCCACTTTTCATGTAGTATAAATAGTACCCTGCTTTTTCTGCCCTGGAAGCCATGGCCAAAGTCCAGCAGTAAGAAGCAATAGGTGCGCATCCCTACTGCTCCTTGGAAGGAAACTTGGGCTGCATTTTGGGCTGAGCCAAGCCTGCCCGGCAAGGCGAAGTGAGGCGCGGAGGAGATGCAGGTTATGGCAGGGAGCGACGGTTTATCAGGCAGGTCCTGACCACTGGCAGAATCCAGGTGTCAGCAGCGCCTGGCAGGGCGGGACAGGAGACCCATCCTACCTGTCTTTAAGCACAGCTCATCAAAGTCGAAGCAGCAGCTGTTGTAGCTCTTGCACAGGTTGTCACAGCGGCAGCCAGGAGGCTCTGCCTCTTGAAGTTCAAAGCATCTGTTTTTGCAGGAGCCAGAGGTACTGATCCAGGGGGAATCTGACAGGACTGTGTGGAACAAGAAACAGGGCAATATCTGTCAGGCCGGCATCAGTGGGACGGGCGGCTCAGCCCCGAACCACTCGGATGAGCAAAACCTCAGCTGCCCTGCTCTGGGGAAGGGAGCAGAAAGAGGAGAAGGGTTGCTTGAAGAAACAAAACCCAGAAAAANAAAAAGAAGAAGGAAGCAGCGTGCTGTGATAACGCCCTGCAAAGAAACAGCCCTGGCTCTACCTCTGTAACAATCAAGAGATCATTAGCAGAAATGTATTGAGGTCTCCAAGGCCCCATTCCAGGAGCTGCAGCTATTCCTCAGAAGCAGCAGGCCTTTGTTTTCAGAAACCAAGTGACATTTTCATGGCTGGCCAGGCCTGTTTGCATAGGAAAGGACTGCAGGTAATCTACATGCAGTCAGCAGGACCTGGTTTGCTATACTGGAAGGCACCAAATCAATGTCAAGTGTGAAAGAAAACTGTAAGATGCTCTATAAATTAACAAAGAAGTAAAGCAAGGCTTTTTGGTGGGCTTCTGCAGAGCATTAAATTTAAAACCTTTACAAAGTACAAAAGTATAATATATTTGATGTGTATAACTAAATGGAGGGCTGCCAGTCTGAAACCATGAATGATGTATTAGACTTCAATAATTATGTTTATTAGTAAGGGCTCTGACTGTCAAAGCAGATGTGTACTTCTCTGCTCTTTTCTCAAAACTTACTATTTTATACACTTTACATATTTTATACGTTTTATACGTTTTTCCTGTAAGAGAATCCTACATAGCAGCTTATATGAAGCAGGAAAATTGTGTGCTGCTCTCTAGGGTTAATCATATTTTATGAAATAAAATAATGAATGTATGTTATTCTTTAAAAACGGAGGTGTTCCAAGGAAAATTTCACAATGTCTCTTGTTCCTTGAGAGACCTATTAAAATTAAGTCTTTGAAATTGTCTTGGGGTTTGTTTTCTTTTAGACCATGGTTTGGATTTGGTTTTGGTTTTGGCAAACCTCACCATGATTAGCAGTATGATTTTAAGAGGACTGATGCAATGGCACTTTTGGGAAACAGTTGCTCTGATCCTTTCTTGTATATTTTTCCCCTACTCTTTTACAAAGCTGAAAGTTTAGTCTCCTCATAAATTGAGGGCAAATCTCTTCCCAAACAAGATGGCATTATCCCAACACCATCAGAATGGATGGAAAAGTAGATGAAGGGGGAGTTTGGAAGTGACATTGCAGTAGCTGATGTCCCACCAGCTCCCATCCCCAGCACTACTGTTCCACCACTTCCCTTGGAGTTGCACTGGCACTGGTTGGACACCAGCACAAACCACTTCAGGGAGCAAATCTGGCAGCAAATCAGCCCTACAACAAGATAACGGGTAAGAAAACCAAACCTACCACAGCTGCAGTCATGGATCATGGCAGTGGCAAGACACATTCATGTGACTGCTGGAAAAGGTAGTAGTAGACAACTGTGTCTCTCTCTGCTTTTGTGTTTTTCTCAATCAGTTCAGTAGTGCTCAGAGCAAGTAACATCACACACAGAATGAAGTTTCACTCTATAGGTAAATATGCCACAAGCATGCTCTTAATGAGCCATCAATATTTTGGCCATCTGCATTTCCAAGAAGCTAAAGTTCACGTATCTATGCTGGCAACACACAGATCAGGGTTTTTTTGCTCACATAAATAGGCCACAAAGCTATGTTAGAAATTAATCGCATGAGACTTGTTTCAAAGCATGCAGACTTTTGTTTCAAAGCACTCAGATTTTCGGAGATACTAAGTCTTGCTTCTTATTTTTAATGACAGCTGTTTCCTGCCAAATGCTTCCGAAAATCTGTTAACTAAATAGTATTTCCATGTTATTTAACCTCTTCTGCTACTTCCCTTTTTGGAAGCCAGGTAATATATAACCACAGATCCAGTAAGCTGCAAATCAAAGGCATTACGGACTCAAAGGTATTACATAGTAGCATACACTATATATCCCTTACACTGGCACTGCCCTCTTCATTTCAAAGGGATGAGAGGGAGATCATTTCAGAAGGTCAAAAACCACATGTGAACATGCATTTAGGAAAGACTAGGTGTCAATCTGGCTGCAGATTACATAAGGGACAGAGTAAACTGCAGCTCAAGGAATGTCTAGCTGTTGTAAATTACCAAGAAACCACTGGAACAAATTGCCCACAGAGGCTGTGCAATCTCTGATCTTGGAGATTTTGAAGAACAGGTTAAACCAAGATCTGTCAGGAGCATTTCAGTGATAACTGACCACATCTTGGGATACAGGGAAGGTCTACAAAGCTGTTCAAGGTCCCCTCTAGCCCCATCTTCCATAACTGCAAATATGGTTTCTATTTCACATAAGAAAGGTTTAGCCCAGCTACCTTGTTTGTTATTTTTTCACATCTCTTGACAACCACTTTATTACCGATGTAACAAATTATGCCAAATTACTTAGCAAATTCAAGTCACAGCTTGTGAGTCAGTGTAGGGCACTTTCCATTTAGCAACACAAAAGAGGACTTGGTTTAAATCCTCTGATTTCTGAGCACATTAAGATCCTTGCTTTGTTTATCATGTTTGACCTTGCCTTTGCAGCCAGACCATGATTTTCAGGTCGTGCACAATGCCGTGGCATGGGTACTGGTGCATGCAGAATAGTTGGAAAATATATCATCAGGAGCTCCATCCCTGCTGACCATTTTCAAATTAACAGAAACCCCTGGACAGAACAAATGTATACAATTTCAAAGTCCTTTTCAAATTCCTATGTCCCTCCACATGCAATCAGACTATGCAGCAGGCAGATGGACCTCAACATGAAGATCCTCCCCTCCTTATTTAATACAAAAAGCTTTTCACATCTTTTCCCATGCGTTCTTTTTTTGGCCAACTAAGCTCAAGACAACCATCCAAGGATTTTCTCTCATGTCATAGGTTAGAGAGAGAAGACATACACAGGGCAATAGTGCCTTCCTAATTCAGTCCATGGAGGCTGTTACATTTCCATTGTAAATGTGTTATATTTACCTTGGAAAGTGCCGTATCAAACTACTTGCTCTGATTCTATCTGATTACAATATTTTTTTTAAAAAAGTAATCAAATCCATCCACTTCCAGTAGTATTTCAATCATAGGACTACACAATATAGACATGCTTACACAGTCATTACAGGAAGGAGACTAGCTGGTAAGAATTTGCCATTTTGGATCTTATGGATCCTATATGGAACCTATATGGATCAACCAAGTACCTATACAAAACATCTGGAACACCAGTTTTAGTAGGTAATATATTATGAACCTGCATTTCATTTTACACAATGCCATTGCAATGAGTAAAATTTCAAGGAAAAGGCACATAATTTCAAGGAAAAGGCACATAAGCATAAAAATACATCCTAACTGTACCAATGCAAGAAAGATATGACTCAATTTTCAATGACATGCTTAAAAATGCAGTGAGAAGGGATAGAAAGTTTTCAGTTGTCTCCTTCTAAAATTTAAAATATTACCCTACCATGACCAAGGAACATGCTTCAAGAAAATACTAAGGCCATTTTCCCTGAAAGTGCTTACAAAGATGTCTAGAAAGCTGATAATGCAAACAACTTATAAAGGCAAGGTTATGAAAACATGGGAGCTTTGGTTCTCTAATGTCTTTTAGAAATCGTAAGTCAAAAATTTTTTTCAATGAAATTTGTTGGGTCCAACTATTAAACATTCCAAATGTATAAAGGCATATATATGTACACATATGTAAAAAGAGAACAACAGCAGGGGTTTAGGCATATTCTTTGACATGCATTTATAAGAGACTGGCAAAAGAACCCCATCGGTTTTGACTTGTAGATGAGTTCTATGCTAGATGAGAACTAAAATTTGCTTACAATCATGGCATACCCCTGGAGAAATAACAAATTGGTCATATGCAGTAATGTTTGGTAAAAAGACAGTGTATTTTCAACCCAATAAACACCAAGAAACTTGGAAATAAATAAGCCAAAGCAGTGGAGTTGAAAAAGAATTTATAACAATATTTTATTCTGGATATTTCATTGGACTGGGCTTCTCAAGAAGTACAACTGCAAGTCATGCAACTAGAAAAGCCTAATAGGTTCTTTCATCATAGTGCTTTAATTTTGTTAAGAAAAGCACCTCTCCAATGTAACCTTTTACTTTCTCATTTATCCAGATGTGACTATAATACTTGATTCTTTGCTTTTACTGCAATAAAAGTAGCCAAGCTGCGTAAACACAGAAGGGACAAACCCCTGCATCACTTTTCTGTCTCTCGTTGTTGCACCGTGGACTGGACTACTTCTATGCCAGGTGCTGCTCCAGTCCCACCTGTAAGCAAATTCTCAACAGACGGCCAAAAGTTCCCCCTTGTCTTGCCCTCTTTCAAGTGATCCTGTATTTCTTCCTATTTTCCTGAAATGCTGAGCTAAAGCTCCTGCTATTGGAAACAGCAGACAGCTATGGATCCCAGCCCTGGCAGTGTTGACCAGTGCCGGTTGGCTCAGCAGACTTGGCACTGGTGAGCTGCAATGGGTCCCCAATGTCACACCTTTGGGACTTCAGTAAAAGTCAGCTGAACAGCCCTGCCCTAAAGCCTAGGCAGTCAACAGCAAAAGCAAAGCAACTGGCATTCAGGTGCTGAAGACACAAAATGCAAACCCTTCACATCACTATTACACACACTATACAGCTGCTCTAGAGTTAATGCACTAGAAGATAAAAACAGAAATAAATCTGGTTTTCAATCATTTTTTTTTTATTGTTGTATAAAGATCAAAAGCAAGAGCTGCTATCTTTTTGGTTAACTAAAATGCCTCTGCTCAATGATCAACAGCCCTGATTGTGGCTGTGATTAGGCACCAGCTCCTGTGAAAGGCAGAGCGAGGGGTGGGGGGAGGGAGGGACAGAAATTCATTACCAGGAACACAACAAATTCAGGCCACGGTAAACAATTTTATAATTGAAATTCACAAGCTATCATTACAGATGAGTATTGCAAATGAAACCCTTTCACTTCAGTTATATTACCCAGCTCTAAGTCAATGACCACAAGTTTTCTTTCTCCTGCCAAAAGAAGGAACAGAGACACAAGTCAAGCCTACTTTTTTTTTTTTTTTTAAAGAAAAAAAGACTGGTTTTCCATTTTATATATTTTTCCACTTGGACTATGCCTGAGCTCACAAAACCCTATACTGCCCCAGAACACAAACAACGGTCCCTTCTGTGGCATGTTCTTGCTTTCCTCCAAAGAAAAAAGTAGGAGGTGAAAGAAAAACAGAGGACTCGGTGACAGCACATCTGGGCGAACACCTGCTCTCCTCTCCTCTCCCCAGCCCTCTCCGCCGTCAGATGTCTGCCGTCTACCGTTCACAAACCAGCATGACCTCAGGAGCCACAGAAATCCCAAAAGCTTTTCTCACCAGTGCCTCTTGAAAGCGCTAATCAAGTTGCAAGAAACCGCTTCAATAGCTACCAAAATAAAACCAGTACCCTTAAACCCATGGGGGAGTGTCTCTTAGAGCTCTAGAAGGAAACCGTGCGGCGCACAAAACATAGCAAATCCTATGTAGGAGCTGATGAGACTGGTCTCTGTGAGACTGACAGTGCTCAGTCCTAAAATAAGCTAGATTTTCCATAGTCACATGCACACAGAGCAAAAGTTTAAGTAAATAGGAGACCTATAGGTGAGTCCCAAAGGTCAACTGACTTGGGCTTGGTGAGTTATTTATTCTTCTCTATATCCTACAAGGAAAAGGAACAAGCAAACTACTGTTTCAGAGTAGGAGTGGTTTCTAACCACAGTATATAACATAAGGGTATTGCGATGTACAATTTACGTTCATTACTGTACCTGAGACCGGGCCCTCATCCCATTCTTCAGATCTCCTAAATCGATTTGTTGTAAATCCCATGCAGACATTTACTCCAAAGGCAAAAGCAAATAAAGATATAACCTGCAAAAGTAAAACAGCAAAGTGAGCAAACTGTGTAAAAAGCAGGGCTTCGGAGCTAAGAGCATTATAATTAAAGGGGCAGAGATGGTCCTCTGTACATTGGAGCTCCCCAGCACTGCAGTTCCCATCACTGGAGCAGCAGCTGACAGCGTCACCGTTGGAGAGTAACACAAACCAGAAGGGGTTTATGAATAAAACATCTCTCTGAGGCTGAAACGCTCCTTTTTGTAGGAACTTATTCAGGAGAGACGGGCTACTCCTCCTCTAAAAGCAAACACGCTCCTCTCCTCCCCTACCTGGTGCGAGTGGACGCAGCCCTTCTTAGCCATACTAGAGAATTCTTGAAAAGCCTGTGCGGCACCGTCGCCTTTTCTTTATAGTGAGCGCAGAGCTCTGTTTGCTCTGGGAGTTCGGGCTATTAGCTACAACTAATCCCACCTGGTGAGGTTGACAGGCTCGTGTGATTTGTCCAGGGGGTGATTTCATCATGTTTCACTCACAAATCACAGCTCCGAGTGCAAGAAGCTCCAGGCATCATCCCTCGCTGCGCCCTCCCCCCAAACACACACACACACGCTTTTATGTGGTTTCCTTTGGCAAAGCAGGGCTTTCTTGTGTTGCTGTGGCCAATAGCTGTTCCTGCTCGTTTTATTCTCCTCGCAAAAGTAACATGGTTAAAAGAGAAACCAAATGCATCTCCATCTGGCTCCGAGGAGAAGGGGGGGAAGCTCACTCGGGGCTGCGAGATGAAAATCTCCCGATGCCACACTCAAACGTCACCCTGCGCGGTGGGCTCGGTGCATGGGGCAAGCACGCAGCCCCAGCTGCTGGCCTTGCCATGGACAGGGGGGCTTTGGCACCTTGGGAGCCCGTCTCATTCTCCGTTTGCTCCTGAAGTTTCTAACTGGGTCACAGAGCAGAGCCCCCCCAGACTGGGGACACCGTCAGAGCGGGGGTTATTTTTCAACGCTGTTCTCCCGCGCTGCTGCGGCAGTGCAAGCCTCGGATCGATGGAAATGCAAGCAGCTTTATCTGAACAGCTGGAAACCACAGACTTGCAGAAAGGAAGGGAAGTGACACGTTCCCTCTGCCCCACATTTTCCCATTTTCATCAACAACAGAAAGCTCTCCTGTTTGGATAAGCACATCTATTTACAAAGTAAATGATAATGCTGAGCAGAATTACTGTTCCAATCAGTGGCTTAAATACTATTTGCCAAGGCAAATTATTTACCAGTGTAGCTTGCCACTTTTTTCTCTGAATAAAGCTGCTTTCATTAAAGTGTTTACTAACAATTATATTTAAAGGGACAGAGTCAAGGTTCATAAGCTCTCGGATGGACTGAGCTTTCCTTGTGACCTGTCCCATACTCTATACTGGCATTAAGAAATAGTACAGTTTTCTTTAAACTATCTTGCAATATTAAACATGTACAATTTTGAGCTTTGTTTAGAGGTACCTCTTACCTGCTCCAATATCTCTCCTTCCCCACCGAGTAGCTTTATAGAGCAGAGGCTAAAAAGCCCTCCTCTTTGCTGTTCACACCTTATCAGTCTGCCAGCCTTTGCTAGGACCTGATCCTTTTTTATGCAGTTTCTTAACCCAAAGTGGCTCCATTGTGCAGCTGCATCTTTGCACTGCAAGCCTCAGGGAAATGTAATTAGCCTGAGAATTCCTACATGGTATTCCTGTCCTTTGCATGGGCCAGGACAGTGAAGGTAAGACCCGTCTTCCAATGTGCACTTCATCACTAGCTGGGCTGAAAATGAAATGGGTTGCAATAGGCAATATTTTTCTAGTAAAAAAACCTGCACAGAGGTCTAGAGAAAAGTAGTCACTGAAATTTTTACTATCTGTTCCTCTAAAATTCTTCACCCTCAGCCTCTGCTATATGCTATGGTTAAACAACTTCACCCCCAAGCACTAGGTAAGTACAGCTGAGTGTGACAGCAGCAGAAGGGAAACCAAAGATGTCACAAATAAAATTGCTCAATTGTATTGCCTATGTGTCTCAATTAATGAAGTTCATGATTTCCTGGGCAAAACAAGGGATCAGCAGCCCCAAACTCTCCTCCAGCCGGGGATCCTTGGGTCAGTGAATGACCCAGGCAAAACACAACCGGATTTTCAAATCTGTTGGCCAATTTTGAGTGCCAAATCAGTAAGTCCAGCCTCATTTACAGAGATGCTGAGCCTCTGCTATTCCTGCATATCTTCCTAACACACAGGTGGTCGGTTCTTTTGAATGAAAGTTCCTAGATAAGTTAAAAATGGGCACCCAGAAAAATAAAGCAAGAAACAAAACCCAAAAATACTGCATCATGGATGACTTCTACTGATCTTAAAACACATATTTAATTTTTCCATTCATGTAACGTCTCTGGAGCTTATAAACTGCACAATTTCACATAAATGGAGGAGTTCATTTTATGTTTCCTGGTCCATGCTAGAAGTAATTAACCTCCTTTGTAATATCCTTTAGAACTCTAGATGATGACGATTCTGAAACTGCTAATCTTTTTCATATGTGTTATGTAAGACACATTTTCCAGTAGCTCTGAACTGACCGCATACTCAGATGCACAATCATCTTTCTGTCACAAGGACTCTGCCTGAAGCCACCCCACAGATGCACAAGGAACTTATTAGCATAAAAGAGGTATAATGATTTTGTTCAGGCAAAATTTCACTGCTGGGATGACTGGCAATTAACTCTTTCAGCAACTGATTGCCATTTTACTCATCAGAATAACAAAGACTAAAGCTGAAATAACGTATTCCGGGCCCAAGAACGCAGCGGTACAATAGAAGTTTTAGGGCTTAATGAAACACATTAAAAAGGAGTTTTACCAAGATCAACAGAATATGAAATGCCTGTTCATCAGTTATTGTGCAAAAGAACTGGCCTTTGGCTTTTATGGCTTATATGACCATACTGATTATCATTTAGCTCGGGATGCAAAACTTTCAACCAGCCACTAGGTGACACCTTAAATGAGAAGTTCATACTGTAACATTTCCACAGCTACAAGCATTCCTCTTCTGCGATTCCACAGAGTTAATAGAAGGAAGGTAATATTTACAGTGTTACATAAATTTTTTCTTGATTTTTCTTGAGCAGTTTTTTTTTTTATGAGAAAAGAGAATGCAGAGAAATCAAGTATATTGGCCGAGTCAGAGGTTGGGGATGGAGTGGGCTCTAAAGAAATAAGCCTTTTCAGCTACTCGTTTCCACTTTGTGCTGCTGGATGCAGCCACATCGGCCAAGGTGAAAGCCTTCAGTATCCTCGACAGAAGCATGAAAGGCAGAAAGGTGAAGGACTTCTTCAAAATGTCCAGGAACTCTCAGCCCCCCCAAACACAGCTTCCACATATAGTTGTGGCCAAGAAAAACAGTTAATCAGGTACATGAAGCAGCAATTTCAAATGATAAACTATTGAAATTCAATCCGTGTCCACACTGAGTCTCCCCAGATACAAGCACTGTGAAACCAAATAAATTTCCGGCAGCCAAAGTGAACATGGGAAGATGTGGGTACCTCGCTGAAAACACCCTGAGGCTTCTTAGCAAACTGACAGAGGCATGACATACCAAGAAAAGCTGATTCCTACATATAAAGGACTTTAAACCCTGTTTTCATAGAAGTTTATAGATCAAAACCAAATATCTCTGGCACTCAGCCAGTACAGTGACTCATAAAGAAGAGGGGGAGGGAAGGTAAGGTGAGTGTATGAGGGCAAGGACAGCAAAAGGATAGCAAAAGGACAGCAAAGCCAGCCAGGGTCAGCAGTCTGATGACAAAAAGAGAAGTGAGAAGAGTCAGTACAAGAGGGTGATGACCTGTGATGAGCAGTCCCTCAGTAAAGATCGGCCCAGGATCCAGGCTACAGCCACATACAGGAGCCCGGATGTGTGACTGCACAGCCTGGGTATGCCAGAAAAAATACACGAGAGTTGCTGAGGGATGAAGGACCTATATCTGCTCAGCTTGTGTGAGTACCACTGAAGACCCCAAAATAGGGTCACTGAGAAGTCCTCTTTACCTGATGGAGGCAAAACACTTCAGCAAGTGATAGATTTCAAATGGCTGTCAAGCTGTTTCAGAAACAAAAAATTACAATCTGATCATAAAGAGTAGGAGAAGACACAGATGTTCTCATGGATGTGTTAAGGAGCAGGCAGGGTGTAGAGGAAAAGAAGCTATCAGCAGAGACAAGGGTCAGACTGTCCCTTCCTTGGTCTGTGAGAGCTGCAGCAGCTTCTGCCAGTATCTTTTGTTCGTACTCATGTAAAAGATGCATTTTGTCAAGGAAGCAATTTCCCTGGCAGAGGGCACAGGACTGACTGCCAAGGACCTGCACCACCATGCTCACCGCTACCCCTACCCCATGAGACTGGGAAGACCCACAAAGCAGGCTGTGCTCATTGACAGTACACCATCCTTGCCACAGTGCCTGGAAACACCACCTGACAGCACCTCCAGGCTTGACAACAGCCACCAATTATCTGTCTGCTCATCACCGCCCTGAGGGGAAAGGTATGCAAACCGTAATGCCTGGTGCACTGCAGAAGTGTGCTGAGGGCGACTTTCTTGGACAGAAAGTTCCATAAAGGGGTGCCAGACCCTCAGGGACAATCATGGACAAATTAAAGTCTTCAAAATTGCAGTTTGCTGCAGCCCAACCCCTGAGGCACCGAGTGCCTCAGGCACCTGTAAGCCCATCAACATTTCTGAGCACCCTACATAATGCCTGCAGGGTTCACAGGGCCAGGAGGTGAGCACCTGGATCCAGCCCAAACCTCACGGAGGACAACCAGCAAAGCACGTCAACCACCAAAGCATGTCAACCAGCAAAGCACGTCAACCAGCAAAGCACGTCGCATCCCTCCTTGCCTCACCCTCCTGTAAGTGCCTTTCCAGGATGGCTACCAAACCACGTCCTGCAACAAACACAGGTGTATTACATGCTCTGCCTTCCCAAAAAAAGAAGAAGAACCATCAGCCAAGGGAGGACCTTAGTCCCAGTCTCTGCTCTACTGATGTAAAACACTTGTATGGGATTAGGACTGAAACCCCAGTGGGCAGCCTGGTGAAAAAAAGGACGTCTTTATGCAGTACAGGGATAAATTCTCCCAGACCCCATGTCAGATATGGCAGTCTGAGTGGCTAAACGAGGGCTGTGGGTTTGGTGAGAGCGCTGCAGCTCCCGAAGATACCTCTGATGCCTGAGGAAGGGCTTTAGCTTAAATGCATCCTACACATGCAATCACCATTTGTGTCCACAAACAAGCAAAGCGAGACTTAGAAGCGAGGTCACCTCTTCTGTCAGAGCAGCTAGGATAGCTGGAAAAAGGAGACAAGTTTTCAGTGACCTGAAGAAAGCTTTGAGTGTCTGAACGCCCATCTCCCTCCCCCCAGCAGTACTACAGCTAACAGACCAACTGCTCCAACACAGGGTGTTACGCCTCCCCCCGTGAACCACACATATGACATAACAGCATTAACACTAGTCCAATGTATGCCTTCACCATCTTCAAAGAAACTGACATTTTCCCAGTGCAGTTTCTGGATGGTATTATTATTATGAAGCAGCACAAATACTTCACCAAAATGCACCGAGTTCAGAACTATATTTCTAAAGATAGTCATATATAAAAATTTTAGCATGCTGCAGAACTACAACTGTTCCATGATGAAAAATCTCCTCACATAGAGGGGATGAATGCGTGAAACCTGGAGTCAAAGAGCCCATGTGTGTTTTTGATGCAGTCCCTGCGAGGCTAAGTATGTCTTCAAGTCCTCATCCTTGCTTTCCTGTGTTTGAGATGGTGACGGGTATCACAGTGCCCATCAATGGCTTTAGAGGCATCTTTTTAAAAAAGCTGTAGGCTTCCATGGTGTGAAAATCATCCACCTACTCTACCAGTAGTCTAGAGGCCTCAAGAGTACCTTGTATGTGCCACATACAACTCCTGTTAATTTATTTGTATTTTACAAGTGATACAACCTATTCCAGTCCACAAAAAACATAACCCTTTGAAAACAATGAGTTAAAGCAAAAAAAGAAAAAACCCCAAACAAAACCAAACAGAACAAAGATGGGAAAGCTACTTAAAGATGCAATAAAGCAGGTTTTCTAGACTTCACGTTCCTAGTTTCTTTGTGCAACATGTATGTACATCCTTTACCTCATTCGAACCTTTCTCAGTAGAATATTAGCTTTAAATTTCCTGAGTATATAAAACTTCTTGTGGGGACTTCTGCAACAATCCTGTAATGTATCTCTCCTACTTAATCATATTTATCCTCAGCCCAAACTCTGTTTTGGCACACTTTTCAAGCTCAAGGCTTGGTTATGATTAAAAAATTTCCAAGTGCTAATCTCTTCCCTACAAGTAAAATGTGGATATAATTAATACTGTTTTGTTTACTTTGAGTTTGTTTTCTTTGCCAAACAAGCGTTTCTGTTTGTTTGCTTTAAATCTCTTTTTTTTAAACGTTTTTGGCACTTGGATCAAAAAAAAAAAGAAGTATTTTAATTAATATTTTTCTTCTCGTTAATCTAAAAAAAAAAAAAACCCTGGTATTTTCTAAACAGCAAAACCCTCTTTGATTTCAGTTTAAAGAGATATGCCACTAGGAATATTGTTCTCAGCTTGCCTGCAGTTGAGGCTTTGGCTATCCATTCTCTGTAGCACTGATACTTCTTTTTGGGAAAAAGGAAAGTGGGATGAGGTTGGAAACAGAGGATTCTCCCACATGTCCTCAGGTGGACACATTTTCCACCTGTTCCTGTGCACAAGGAGGCATCTCAGGACTGAAGAATTGGCTGCTGTTATGGTGACCCAGAGGTGCCTGTACCTATGAAAGCTTTTTTGGCGCAGTAAATGAGTGCACAGACATAGGACAGCCTACGACAGCGTTGTAGTTAAGATTTAAAAAGGCTGTGGGCCTCCTGGGGCATAAACCTACTTCACACAAGTCCAATTCAAGTGCAAGAGCTATTTTATTTGCATAAGGACTGCAAGACTACACCACTAGATGCAATTGGTCCAGCATAAAGGGAAGGAAATCCTCTCTTAAATAAAATCCTTAAGAAATCAGGACGTCTTTTTCAGATGACCTCTGACAAAAAACCCAAAACAATTATTAAAAGCTGGCTAAACTCCCTGATCTGATTCAGCGAGTGGCCCCATGAACTCGTATGTGAAGGAGTGTACAATAGCAACTGCACAGGCTTTTGCCCAAAGAAAAATGCATAAAAAGAGGACACAGTTAACACTGTCACAGACTTAGCCCCATCTGCAACTCCTTTTTGGGGGTACTGATTTAGGTCTTATTTGAAAGACACATCACAGCTGTTGGGAGGGGTAAGGTATCTGAATAGCTTGGAAATAACTGGATATTCTGCCCTTTTCCTTCAGAACAGAAATAAAACCAGCAGGTAGAGTCGAGATACCAAGCGCCTACCAGCAGCCCTGGCAGACTGGCTCATCCTTGCCGCCACTCCCATCCCTCTCATCCCAAACAATCACCCCCAAGGCCATGCTGTGGGTCAAAACAGGTTAAAAAAATTCCCTTTCTTTCACAGCTTTTGCAGTTGGAGGAGCTCCCTAGTCCTCAGCCCTGGAAGCAGCATGTCTGTGAGATACAGTGAGCTGAAAACTGCTACTCCTTCTGAACCCCAAGCCGGGCACTGTAAATAAGCAGCATCCCCCGGCCAGGGGAGCGGGGGGCAGAGCACAGACAGGCTCTTCTCTCCCCCTCGCTGCTGCTCCCAGGGGAGCGGTGTCACTGTCACCGCAGCGTACGCTCCGCTCACCGCATTTCTGAACATGCATCTGCTGACGCGTGTTTGTTAAGCACAAAAGCTTAAAACAATTGCATATTACTTTTTTAGGTCATTTAGGACAGGTGGGACACTTTCCAAGCATCACAAATTTTCCTAAGTTGAACTGTGTCACCACCACTTTAGTTAAATGCCAGCTTTTTTTTTTTTTTCTGATTACAGCCAAGTGCAAAGATGACAAATATAAGTACAAAGGGAAAAACATCCTGTTGGAACAGTACTCCTTGTTTTCCTCGGGTGAGAAAAGTATAAGCGACATTTTAACAACAAAACAATGTGATCCATTGCTGGAATTTTTTTATAAAGCCATATCATAATGTGTGAGAGAATAACTTTCAAGCTCTGCAGGAATGCAATATAAAAAAAAAAAAAAAAAAGGAAAGTGCTAGAAATAAAAAGCATGCAGCTCTGTGCTAGCATGGGTTTGCATAAGGATTATCAGGGTTTTTTTGATACAAGTACTTTTTTTATCTTTTCAGCATAAAACTTTGGAAAGGAATAAAGAATAATTTTTTCTAATGGATTAAACAAGTGGACTGTAGGGAAACTCTGTCCACTTTAATATTAATAGATTTCTTCAATATTTTAAAACAAATAGTATACTAAGTTTTGATTCTCTAACTCATCCTTTTTTTTTCATCTAACAATATAAGATTTTCAGAAATAACCGGCTACTCAGTTTAATGATTGCCGACTGCTGTAAAACAAAAGCAGCTCTCCTTTGCTCAGCCTTCACAGAAAAGAGATATTTCTCCTCCCCACCCCAGTAAATCCCTTTTTCACAGCAGACAAGACTTAAGTCAGCTTGTAATTATATATATTGAAGTTTCTCAGGGCAGAGGCAGATGTTGCTGAGCATCCAGAGAGAGCCAGCAAACCAGCTGGGGCTATTTAATTTAACATCCTTCCACTGTCCACTGATAACCCTTCTCCAACACAACACTTATGAAGGCAATGTCTGATCCAACGCATGTAAAGACAGACTTGAGTGAACTACCTCTCTGGTGAAGAGTATGGAGACACCTCCTTTTCCAGAAATAGCTTTGTTAGATTAAGGAAAGTCCTCCAGCGCCTGGTGTCCCCACTCAGGTCTGTGAATTCAACATTTCAACCTTTCAGGTGAGGAGCTGCCCTGCCTGGCTACCTCTCCTACTCCTCCTCTGCCCTGCACAGCACCAACCACTCCTTGGGTGATCTTCCTCCAGCCTGGTGCTGTAGAATAATACTATTAAATCTCATTTAAAAAAACAACAACAAACATACAAAATAAAACGAAACAAAACAAAACCCAACAGACTCTGAGTAAAGAAGCCAGGATGGGTGATGGAAACTGACAGAGAAAAGCAGTATCTTCAGGTGACAGAGCTGAACTCGGCAGAGGAGGAGCACCACTACCCCTGGGGCAAACAAGGTTCACTTTGCAAAGACAGAGCAGAAGCACGTACAAGCTTCTTCTGTGGTAGCTTAGGCCACATCAGCTGTTTTGAAACTTGAGTGTGAAACCATAACCTCATGTTCATACTCCTGCTTGTAAGCAGCCTAAGCCTGATGAAGCATCTGTTTGATTCTGCAGATAATTCAGCATGGGTTTTGAAGGTATTGGATTAAAAAACTGACACTAGAAAACCTGCTTTCATTGCTTACTACTCTGACTCATTATAAATCAAACAAATTAGCCAACCCCAAAGCCCCGTGGTATAAGGGCAGGTGGAAGCGCAGTCAGGCTGCAGGACAGAGGGACAGAGCAGACACGTGGGAGGCTTTTGGGGAGGTGGCAGCTTCAGCAAAATAAACCTGACCCTGCCAACAGCAGCTGCCAGGACAGCCCGGTGGCTGAAGGGCAACCAATATCCCATGACTGTCACAGCCATCTCCCACCATCTGTGGGGAACACTGGGCTGACCAGTCAGAGCAATGGAAGCGCAGAAAAACACATCTCAGTGTTGGGGGTGAAAAGAGACAAAATATGTGATAAGTGGAGCTTTGGAGATTCCAAAGGGAATCCTTCCTTCTTGTTCCCCCTGTTGTGGGGCTTTGCGGGGAGGAAACGACCCTCGTGATCTCTAATCTGTTGTTAATGCTCTGTTTCAGTTGTACCACACAAATGCAATATAGATTAAAGGCCTATTTGGATGCACTGAATTTATGTGGTCAAGCAAAAATGACCTGAATAATGAAACCTTCTGGACTTGGCAGCCAGCTGAGATTGAGACCCTTCAGGTTGATTTCTTTAAGAGGGGTGTCCTTAAGATTGTGGCATCAATCAATTCTTTAGTACAATCCTGTCGTTCACAAAGAATGTACAAAAAAATGCTGTTTCCCTGAGCAGGGAAAGGAATCATTGTTTTGGCTATCCAAGAGGCATTTAAGAGCTTCTTACATTTATACTGAATGAAGGGCCATCAGCTCCAAGGGAATATCATCCAATTTTATAGCAGTGATCCCTTCCTTCTGTCCCACCCCAAAGCGGTGACCTTGGTTTTGGTTTTCCTGTTGTCTTCACTGCTACCTTAGCTGTGCAGCCTCATCATGGAAAGAAAGGAAAGCAAGTATTTACAGGTCATAGCAACTTAAATATCTACGCAAAGTGTGTCATCAGGACATTTCTCCTCACCCCCTCATAGTGCCGTATTTTCATACACAGGATGTTTTTTATTGTCTCAGACAAAATTCCTTTTGGGGTGCCAAGAGACCCTTTGAGGAATGACTTTCCTGGCCTGAGCCACATACTCAGGCTGCACAGAGCAGCCCTCATCCCCATCTTTCAGATCCCATCATGGGTCACCTGCTGCAGGTACCAGACCCCACCCACAAGATCATTCTCTTCTTTCTCCAAAGATGGCTGAAACAAGTCTTACTTTCTCTTTATACAACCTATTAAATCTTTGAAATGAAAGTATTGCACCCAACATTCTTCACTGATGCTGATGTAGATGAGGACGAGGCTGCCTTTGGCCTCTTTCCACCATCCCCCTCACGTCCAAGGCCATGCTGACGTACCAAACTGCAGAATGGAGCAACTGAAAGGGTGGCAATTTGTTACAGTCCCTGCAGCTTCAATCAGAGTTTCTCGGTCCCAGCTGTGGTAGCCCTGACACTGAATTTGGTGCAGGGCTGATCCCCTAGTCCCTCTCTTGCTGCCACAACACGGATTCCTCACCACCATCCTGTCCCAGCTCCAGTAACACCCACCAGTCCTTGGCCCATTCCCTGTTATAGAATCATAGAATCANTAATTCCCTTAGTCTATCTTCATATGAGAGGTGTTCCAGTCCCCTAATCATCTTAGTAGCCCTGTTCTCCTACCAAGGCCAGAAAACTTTTTTCAGCTGTGGCATTCATCAACAGCACCAGGCACGTACAGCTAATAGGACTGAAAAGGTTTTTCCGCAAGGGGAAATATACAGTAATAAGTAAGAAAATGTTCTGTAGATAGTAACTTCTACCTTGAAATTTATTCTCTTTGTCCCCTTTACTGCTATTTGTCAAGAGTGCTGCACCAAAACCCTGCCTCAAGGACTTGCACTTGAGTTTGAAGCAATTCTGCAGAGCTGAGCTGCTGGAGTAAAGTCACTGAAAACACAGGGTGTGGGATGGGGTGTCCCTGGGCTGTATTCCTCCCTCTGCTTTGTTATGCTGTTTGCAAAGTGCTGAGGGAAGTCTTCAAATCCTGTTCCAAGTTTGCATGGGGCTCTCCATAAAACCTGGAGTGACTCCCTGGGGGACTCCCTTTGGAAATGTCCTGCCTGTGCTGACTATGGCAACTTTTGCACAGAGCAGTAAAATCATCCTTTCTTCAAGTCCGCACGTACCCCAGCTTGCAAAGTATCCACGTCTGGCAGAAGAACGACCTGGTGGGTTGGTTTGTGGGTAAACACAAGCGTATGGACCTGTCTGGGAGCACTTCCTCATGGCTTAGTCCTGGCTAAGCCCACATGTGGCCGGGCAGCCCAGGGAGCACACCCTGCCTTGTCCCCACAGCCGCCTGCACTTCAACACATGCCAATACAAAGCCAGAAGCTTGAAATTTGGCATTAGATCAAAAAGCCTGTATGAACAAAGTGGTATCACCCAGGATAGTCAGTATCTCCCAAGTTCTTTGAGCACCACAGGAGTGAGAGGAAGGACCCTTGGCTGAACGTGCCATTTAACAAGAGGCAGCAAGAAATAAAGAGCTGTGAGGAGAATAAAATGGGAAAGTGCAGAGATGGGGACGGGAGGTAGCTGCTGTGGGAGGGAGGGTTTCAGGAGAAGAACGGCAGGAACTCCAGCCATGTTCCATAACTGATGTACAGGTTTCTACACCAGATGGACATGGGAGGAAAAAATAAGGTGATGTTCAAGGATGAATTCCCAAGAACACCCCAGAAAAAAAAAAAAAAAGAAAAAAGAGAAAGCCAATGAAGAGGTGAGTGATAGTAAAGCCAGAGATGTCTTCCAAAATCAGAAGGTTTTCAGATTAAAATCTTTAAATAGCCAAAAAATGCATGGAAACAAGATCAGAGGGTGTGATTCCATTATTTTTGTAGATATGAGGTCAAGATTTAAAGCTTCTGTATTGGGTGTCCGTGCCCAGGCGCTGGCAGTGGGGGCTCCTGGGTGGCCTCTGTGAGGAGCAGCCAGGGCTGTCCTGGGCCAGACGCAGCCAGTTCCAGCCGGTCCCAGCCAGTCCCAGGCAGCTCCAACTGACCCACTGAAGCCAAGATGGCTGCCGCTGGTAAAACACATTCAAGAAAGGGTGAAAATCACTGTGCAGGTAGTGAGGAATGTGGGAAAAATGGTGAGAAACAGCCCTGCAAATGCTATGAAGGAGGAGGGGAGGAGGTGCTCCGGGTGCCAGAGCAGACATTCCCCAGCAGCCTGTGGAAGAGACCCCAGTGGAGTGGGTTTATCCTGAAGGACTGCAGCCAGGGAAAGGGCCCACATGGAGCAGGGAAACGTGTGAGGAGGGAGGAGCAGCAGAGAGCGGCTGTTATGGATGGATCACAACCCAGGGTGGTGGAGTCAGGGATGAAGGAGTGAAGTTGAGCCTGGAAAAAGGGGGAGGAAGGGGAAAGGTGCTGTTTTAATGTTTGTCTTTGCTTCTCACTATCTAAATCGATTTTAATTGTCAATAAATTAAATTCATTTTCCCCAAGTCGAGACTGTTTTGCCCATGACGCTAGTTGGGAAGTGATTCCCATGGTCTTTATCTCAACCCATGAGCTTTTCCATCTTATTTTCTCCCCCTGTCCTGTTGAGGAGGGGGTGTGAGAGAGTGGCTGGATGGGCATCTGGCAGCCAGGCAAGGTCAACACACCACAGCTCTCTACTAAAAATCTCAACAAGATGTTACGAGATTAGATAAACAAAGGAGCATGCTCATAGATGAAAACTCTGAGTTACTTCCCAATAAAAAGAGTGGAAGGAGGGCATGAAGTCTCCCACAAAAAGGAATAGAGAGTGGCTGGACAGGAATTGTATTAGAAGAGGAGGCATCTGAGGACACATTTTATCTCTCAGTCAAAGATGTAAGGAAGGTCCATCTGCAATAGGAGAAAAACTCTTGTCTGGCTCAGGGCAAGAAGACAGGAGCTGAGCATAATAGTACCTGCTATATTTTGGTTTTTAATCTCTTTTCATACAATTTTTCATGTACAGCATTCTAAGCAATAGAATTTAAACAGCGCACAACAGCAAAAATATTTCTCCAATGCTAATAGAGCCTATGTGTATTTATTTATATGTTTATATTTCTTTGTGAATCAAAGTGACAGTGACTCTGTACTCGGCCCTGTACTCCTTTACTCTAAATGCGTGGAGTGCACACAGATTCATGGGGCTTGAGACAAAGAAAACCTGTGAGATCACTAACACCCCTCAAACATAGTCGTCATTTCACCCCATGGTGAGCCTGAGGGAGCGTGCATCCCAGCTGGGCTGGCACAGGCGGCATGGGGAGAGCGGTGCTGGGAGATTCAAAAGCCCCCGTCCCGCAAGGTGCGGCAGAGGTCAAGGATTCCTCCACCTTTGCAAGCACATGAAAACCAGTTTGTGTTACTGGTGTGTCAGCAATAACATGTTTTGCTCCTTTTACGTAGGTGACCCATTAATTTGGTGAAGAGCCACAGATGAGCACTTACAATAGCGCAGGGGAATTCGGACCGGATGGTGCGAACCCCAGCACTGCCGTGAACAGTCTCATGCCGCCACCTTTCATTCAGCTCTCAGAAATATTCATTACCTCCATTTCCAGTTCAACTGATGTCAAAGGATTACATCTGGCATCCCTGGGTAAAGGCTGCTTGCGAGCGCTGTTATTAACAGCTCCAGCTTTCAAGAATGATGCTAACATATCGTTAGCTCTCTGGCATTCAAACTCAGCTGGCATCCGTGGTGAATAACTGGAAACCTCCCCGCTGCAGTGACTTTAAACTTATGATTTAACCATCGTATTACATCCTCTGAAATAAGACAAGATTTTGTAGAATAAATATTGCAACGCAAATGGAGCACTGTTTGGGTTTTTTAACATCCTATACAGGCCTGCTAGGAGGAAATATTTCTACAGCGTTGGACTTCACAAGAAGCTCCTTCTTAATCTAAAAATGTCCGTAGCCACCACTGAACAGTTCAGCAGGTCACCTGTGAGCAGCCGCTGGTAGGGGCAGAGTCAAACTCTTCTTTCTTTTAGGTACAGGCATCCTCCCATCCCACTACCCCTCCCTACCCACCAGGCCCTACTCTGCCGGTCCCCAGCCCACCTCCCCATGGCAGGTCCACCGAGGGGGACTGGGGCACTCCTGCAACCTGCAGACTGGAGCTTCGACACCACTCCGGTAACGCAGGTCTTTCAAATACGGGGGAGCAGTACCTGCTTTGCCACAGAAATACTCTGTTTTCGAATTTGACAAGGCAGCGCCCCGCTTTGACTTGCAGAGCTCAGCATTTCCCTCACAGATGCGGTGGCAAGAAGAAGCAGCCTGCGCAGCACCGGCGCATGCTGACAGGAAGCTTACGCAGATCAGTAGTACTTATAAGCAAATCACAATTAAAATCTAAGCAAATCAGAAGCAAAAGAGATTAAAAAAAGGGAACCAATGATTACTACTTCAAAATCAGAGTAATCAAAACCATTATGAGTCCAACCATATGGAGAGGAACTACGAGGCATGCACTGTTTTATTAACTCCTAATCAACTTGCCTCTCTAATCAGCATTTTACATTTGTGGCATAAGGAGTTATGAAAAAAATTACAGCTCCTTGAGGTGTTACTGCCCTGATTAAAGAAATTCATATATTTCCTTTGGAAAAAAAGGCTTAGGTAGAGCTCCCTGTAATAGGAACCTTATTTAAACAGATTGACTTTAAGCCCAAGACTTTGCCAGTGAAGCTCCAGACACTGGAAATTTTAATATAAATCAAAAGCTAAGTGATGTGCCAGTCTTAAACTCATAATTACATATTTGCCTAATATTAATATTGTAGGAGGTAAATAAAAACAGAAAGCAAGATACTTTGCTTGTGTCTGTGCTGGATGCCAATTTTAACATTGCTAGAAGATAACAATATATATGAAAGGCAGTTTATATTAAAAAAGGTTGAGAGAAGGCATCTTCAGAAGGCAAAACAAGCTATAAGAGATCTACTATGATTTTTTAAACATACTTTCTTCCCTGTGCATTAAATAATACCTTCTACTAATGAATCAGAGCACTTCCAACATCACCCCTGAACACACACTGAAAAGATTTCCAACTTGCCAAATCCCAATCCAAGTTGCACTTGGCAAAAACACATTTATGCTACTTCATAGCCTGACTTTGCTTGTAATTATGTTTCTTTAAGACTACTTCAACAAGCCAGAAAAACACACGGGACAGAAGGGGAGGGAAGATGCTCCTACCGTACCAGCGGGTCTTTTTTCTCCATGACTGAAGTTTAACGCGGAAACTTCCCTTCGCCCTGGATCCGGCAGGGGCTCCCAGCAAATGTACTTGCCTGGGGAGGTCACAGGCTGCCTTGGCTCCAGGACGGCTCGCGGGGGGCTGCCTGGCCACCCTGGGCCTGGGATCCCAAAGCCGCGTGGCTGAAGTCAGGGTGCCAGCTGCCCCAGCAGGACAATGGCTCCATTGGGAGACGGCTGGGGGACAAAGGCGCTGCTTTCAGGAATGATTTTATATGCACACATGTGACCTTTGCCTGAAATGACTCTATGGAAAGTGTCCCTGTCCTGAAGATCTGCTTTCAAATGCAGCGGTCTAAGGCACTTGCTTAATTAGTCCTTTTTTTTTTTACCCCTTTTCTTTTTTTTTTTCTGGCCACAGATGCCTCAGAAGAGGTCATGTGCAGATAACAAGGTGGTGCTGTGCTCTTTCTGATCATTTAATAGAGCTATTCAGTAACAGATAGGATTATTTTCTTCACTTTCAAGGGTCTTCACCAGAATCTACTAACCAGAGTGTTTTTATCTGCTTTTAGCAATTTAACTACAAAACCAGAGTACCCTAACTTTCAGTCCCACGTCCTGAGCCGGCCTATGAGCTGTTTCTAAGCTCAAGCCACCTTTGCTAGAGCGCATATAGTTTTAAATTCATGCCTCCAGATAACAGCAGGGCCTTTGGATTTTTAATGGATTGTAGGGACTATTTATTTATTTATTTAGTACAAATTCTCTCACTGTAATTGCGATTTTTGAGTATTTTGAAGGCTCTCTACTTGACTGGATATAAGATAGAAGCTGTCAGTACGTAGGATACATGAACTCCAGATATCGCTACAGATAGATGGGGGGGTGGGCGGGGATGTGGATGGATTTTATCACCCGTCCATGGCATGGGGATACAGCAGCAAACACTGCAGTGAGGGCAGGGGTCAAAGGAAGGTCCTTCATAGCAATTCTTTGTTAAGCTTATAGGGAAGGTTAATAGCAGTGTGCCTCTATAAGGTTAGCCAACGTTTTCCTTCGTAAGATCTTGATTTTTGGTGTTTATTACTCTGGCAAATTAACATTTGCATTGACCACTTTTGTGCTGGAAAGAGTGGAGTTTTTAAATCTATTTTTAATTTAAGGCAAGATATACCAACCATTTTTGAGAATAAAACAAAAGATAAATACTTTTCTGTGCTGCTGATTTTAAACAAATTTCTCCATTTTTTCCATAAACAGATCTCAGGCTTCAATACCCTGGAGCAACAGCTTGGATTTCAGGGACCAGGGAAGAATGGCCTTTGTTAAGTGAATATGTTCATCCATCCCTATCAAATTACAGCCAGATTTGGTCAAGTTATAAATCTTTAAGAGATCTTTGTGTGTGTTCAGAACTGCGTGCAACTTGCTCCCACTTGACAGCTGAGCTCTCTGAAGATCATCTTCTCCGGGTGCCTTTGAGCCCCTGACAGACCATGGATCGCATGGTAGGTTTATTTCAAGGGAAAGGAGTTTTAAAAGGTGCTCACAGTCACAAGGGGATCCAGGAGTAGGGTCATGCCCATCCGTCCATCAGTCATACACACTCCTCCCTCCCAGCACAGCTGCACGCAGAGCCCACATCTCTCCCATAAAAAGTGCATGCTGGGGCAGGAGATTCTTTGTCCTGAAATAAATCCTGCCCCATCTCCCAGACGAAATCAAATCCCACCATGAAATCTTCCCACAGACTCCTCCTCCATCCTCCCTGTTCCCTACAGCCCCTTCCCTCACCATCAGTCCCTCGAGAGAAGGAACAGTGGAAAGGAGGATAAAATCAAAGCTCTGAGGAGCTGCTGAATAGGCGGTGGGTCCTGCATTGTAAATGAAAAAGGGCTAGTGTTGGAAAGGCAGCACAGAGTACGTGATAATGCACAGAGACCGTAGGAGCAGACAAGTTTCAAGTGTTTGGTTTAGAAATCTTAAAACACGATGTCAATATTTTTGCATGTCAGGTCAAATAATTTTAGATACAAATCCAGTTATAGAAGTACTAAATGCAAGTAATTTTGCTAAAAAAATAAATATTCTGCAATATCTAGCAGCAAAATATCTGAGCATCTTAACACAAGGGAGCAAAAAAAGCATTGATGAAGAAAAAAATTAGCGAACTCCCAGAAGGTCTCCCCACCTCACAGCAGGCTGTTCCCCACATTGTGCTCCCTAGCACTTGTTTGAATTCCATTTAAAAGAAGATGCTTCTCACTTCCCTTAGAAACTAATGTGCAGCCTGCCACGCCATTGACAATTCTTTGTCCTTTGATCCCCATCTGACTTTAATACAATTTTTCATTTTTTTTTAATTTCAGCTTATCACTTCTAATTATTTGTTTCCCCAGGAAAATACATCCGTTCTGCAGCAGGGGGGCTTAAACTCGCTGTTACGAGCACTCTGCTGAATAAAAACATGTTGACGTAACAAAATAAATGATTTCTCCGCGTTGACAGAGTTGACATATTACCTGTGTTTGGAGACAAGCACAGTCTTCCCCACTTAGCCTTATTTCAGCGTGGTTCGCAGGAACTAGCATGCTAGCACGATTTAGTATTTCCCAATACAATCATTGCAATCTAAAAATATTTTGGTAGATCTTTACCCCTGTTTAACACCACAGCTCACGTGGCTATCAACTTCTCCGAGTCATACTCAGTTCAAATAAATCTTAGTCAACTCTCTCTCATTCTGAATAAACAAACTCAGGCTATTTGGCGAAACAGACGCTGCTGTCCCTAGATGTCCTGGGGAGCGGTGGGTAATGCTTTAGATAATGCTTCATCAGAATTAACACATAGCAACTAGCAGAGTTCAGGCAGGGCAGGGCAGGGTGAGAGGAGCACGCAGTGCTGCAAGTTGAGTCCCGTCCTTAATGGCCCCAAAAGCACAGGAAGGGCTTTAGGAATGGATTTCTATCCATAAACATGTGCTTTGTATACATATCAATCTAAACAGGTAGTTAAGACCCCTAAGAGGGGATCTGTGCAGTGCCACCATCACTCTCTTACAGACCGTGGCCATCACCGTATTTTATCAAACATCCTCTCCCCGCAGCGTATCTCCGGTGAGCTATGGCCAGAGCTGTCGGATCTGCTTTCTGGCCTTGGCTGTAGTCAGCAGTGAGGCACAAGCTGCTCAGATCGGGGCAGGGCTGGACATGTATGGGAATATAGCTGCTGCTCCTCAGAAATTTCCAGGTCCGGCAGGCAGTTACTTCCTATCTGAAGGAACAGCTCAGCTGGACACACAGTGGACTGCATGTTTTAGATAAGGAATTATCATAGAATCATAGAATCATAGGGTTGGAAGGGACCTCGAAAGATCATGTAGTCCAACCCCCCTGCCAGAGCAGGGTCACCTAGAGCACATCACACAGGAACGCGTCCAGGCAGGTTTTGAATGTCTCCAGAGACGGAGACTCCACCACCTCTCTGGGCAGCCTGTTCCAGTGCTCTGTCACTCTCACAGTAAAAAAATTCTTCCTGATATTCACCTTGAATCTCCTATGCTCCAATTTGCATCCATTACTCCTTGTCCTATCACTGGTCATCACTGAAAACAACTTCTCTCCATCTTCCTGACACTCCCCCTTTACGTATTTGAAGACATTGATGAGGTCACCCCTCAGTCTCCTTTTCTCCAGACTAAAGAGACCCAGCTCCCTCAGCCTTTCCTCATAAGGGAGATGTTCCACTCCCTTAATCATCTTTGTGGCTCTGCGCTGGACTCT
>VXBO01003377.1:670116-715675 GCA_013400135.1 Rhinoptilus africanus
AGATGATGGAGAGTGGCCTAGCAATGACCTCTGCCAGCTCCCTCAGCACCCTTGGATGCATTCCATCCGGACCCATCGATTTATGGATGTCCAGATTACTCAACTGATTCCTAACCCAATCCTCATCTATCATGGTAAACTCCTCCTCTATCTTGACTTCTTCTGGGACTATAGGAATCTGGGGCTCGTGGGGAAAGCCTTAAAAATCCACCAAATTAAAAATCCACCAAAGTCCTATTTTGATCATGCAAAACATCCAGTCTGATGAAAACCAAAATAACAAGTTTTCAGATACCCTGTGTTCAGAAATGGGTATTCGGGAATTTGATTTTACAAATGCATTGTTGTAAATGAGGAGAAGATTTACTGAGGGCCATAGTTTGATAGGAGCAGCACCTGGGTCAGGGCAATCCTGATACAGGTTGGGGGGAGAATGGCTTGAGAGCAGCCCTGAGGAGAAGGACTTGGGGGTACTGGTGGATGAGAAGCTCAATATGAGCAGGCAATGCACACTCACAGCCCAGGCTGCTGGGCTGCATTAAAAGAAGTGTGGCCAGCAGGTCTAGGGAGGTGATTCTGCCCCTCTGCTCTGCTCTGGTGAGACCCCACCTGGAGTCCTGTGTGCAGCTCTGGAGTTCTCAACACAAGAAGGACATGGACCTGTTGGAACGGGTCCAGTGGAGGGCCATGAAGATGATCAGCGGGCTGGAGCACCTCNGTTCCATGCTTTCATATGTAGCACAGGCCAGGCTATACTGCAATGTTAATGAAAACTATCAAAAATATTACCTCTTTTTCAGTATTCAGGGTTTAAGGGGATGATAATGGGTAAGACTGAACCTCTGCAGCCACATAGGAGAAAAGATTATACAGGCTCAGCTTTAAAGCAGCTGTTCTCCTCATCAGAATAAGAAATCTGAACATCTCTTGATCTTGTGGAATTAGAGAGAGTAGCTATATACTTAAAGCGGGCCACACATTGAGCACCTATATATGGATTTCCGGAGCTAACATTTAGATCCTATTTTTAAAAGCTGTGTTTACAGATGCCCCAGCCTGCCAGAAATTTAGAAACCTTAGAAATTTAGAAAAGAAACCTTTTGAAAATTACTCCTCTTAATCCCTTCGTTTTCTGCATTCACTTTTAAACAGTATTGTTGCAAATACGTTCATCAGAAAATTATACTGGCAGTTAAATAAGCCACGGGTAGTACAGCACCAAAATCAACCATAAAAAACAGCGCTTCAAAAAAATTGCACTGTAGATAGTCATGAATAAAAGAAGATTGTGACTTACAAGAAATATACAACCCCTCCTCCTGTTAATCTGTTCCATATTTTATGATTGAGCGTGAATTACAGTTGAAAAATATCCCGGGGGATTACTTAGTATACCGCCTAATCCAACCATCCACCCCCTGCAAAGTACAACCTCATGCGGTTTTGCTTCATTAGGAGTTTCTCTGCAGCTCCGATGTCCCGGCTCAGTTTCACCTCCTGCAAACAGGTCTGAGCATGAAGAAACGGCCTCTGTGGCCAGAACTGGGCAGAAATATGTAATTCTGGACAAGCATAATTGCACGAGCTGAGCTAATGGAAAAAACATACTTTGCCTGGCTACCTTCTAGGCATGGCTGGAGTCACCCCTTCTGCAATCTGAATGGATGATGTGGTCTTGTATCTCTGGCTTTGCTTTGACATATTTTCCTCTTCTTAACCCTTAGTTTCCAGTATTTGGGCTGGATAACAGTTTTGCTCAAACTCCAAATGTTTGCCATTTCTATTCAAAAACATTTTTCCTGCCATGATTTTTGTTTTTTTTCTAATAGACTTTGGCCACCAACAGAGATGTTACGGTATCCTTTATCCTCAGTTTATGCAAAAACGTATCTTCACTTTGAAAAGTCATCAGACCCCGGACTTCTAAAGAGACTCCGTCAAAAAATTATTCTTCCCCCTATCAAGCTCTGTTGACCACTGTATACCCAGGCTTCGAGCAGCTATAGGACAGCACAGCTTTACAAACCTGCACCAGCAGGATCCACCTCCTTCAGGGTATGGAGAGCTGGGGGTGGAAAAGAAATGGCCATAAACTGCAGTTCTGGGTAAACGTGCGCTGGGAGACGAAGCATGAATACATGAAGAATCATAAAGATCTTAGCTAAAGCTCAGTTCTGCCTGATCAGCATGAAAAGGCTCTGCATGGGCTGAGGGTTTCCACTGGGAGAGCACGAACTCGCTGACATAGCTTAAAGCTTTATCACTCGGGCCATCATGCAGGGCACTCCAGATCCTGGTAAGTCCCAAAAAGGGCCATAGGAGAGAGCACAGTCACCAGCACCACAGAAGATCCCGCTCCTTGGCTCGAGGGCTGACACCATGGCTACTTTATCTACTTTCCATATCACTGAAACATTGCTTCTCACACCTCCGAGCCTTCTCTTCTACCCCTGGTTTTCTTGCCCAAAGGCAGCCCCTATGGCCTATCCCAAACAACATCTCTGTAACTTAACACAGATACAGCCCCACCTCATTTTGAAGTTCTGAGTCTTGTACAGTATGTACAAGTTATGTGAAATTCCACATTTGGAACAAGATGTACAAATTTGTTAAATGAAACAATAATTCACAAATTGTAACTAGGGACCAACTTAATAATATCCTTCAAGAAACTCAATATGTATATATGCCCCAAAAGGGAACACCACAAATCTCAAGGCTGCTCTTATCTGCTACAGAAAATTCAGTGTTGAAACCTGGCTGTAAAGGCTTCAAAAGAGATATGTCACCAGGAACAAGGGATCTGTAAATATTATTAAAAAAAAAAAATTTAAAAAAGATGAACCCATATGATAACTACACATTCCCTACGAATCATACCCTTTTCACCAAAAAGCAATGCACCAGATGATAACACCGATCTCTAAGTGAGAGTAGCCAACAAACACAGCCACAAATACAGCCAACATACCCTAGAGAACTGAGAAGCCAAGAAACTCCAGAAAAGGCTTACAGAGGAAGGGATGACGAGTTCCAAGGGGTCCCACTGCAGGACACACAGGTGGATTTGCAGGTCCAGCCTCTAAAGCACAGTGAGGAACTACAGCAAGAAGCTGTTGGTCCAGCAGCCGTGGCATGGCTTGGGTTGTTCATGCAGCGCTTCTAATTCAGGACCAACAGGTTGGCCACCATTAGTGTAGTGCCTGGATTTTCATCTCCCTGAAAAGAAAGTTGTAATCTGGAGAGAACGTAAACACGTGGAATCGTCATCCCTGGAGGTATTTAAAAGACGGGATTTTGTCAGCGTTATGTTGAAGGTTGGACCCAATCTGAAAGGTCCCTTCCAACATCACAATTCTATGATCCAATGGTTTCAATCTTTTCGGGGTTGGGGAAATCGGTTGAATTTTTTGGAATAAAAAAAAATAAAATTATTTCTTATCATCTACAATTGGGGTATAAAAGCTACTTCAAGCGAATGAACAATTCATCCTTTCATTTTGAGTGAAGCCAGTATAAAACCCATTGTGAAAGAAAGCTAAAAGCCCAACTGCAATGAAGATTAGGTACTTCTGAGTGCATCAAATTGCACTCAGTTCGGGGGAAAAAACAGAGTAAACTGGCCTGTTGGGTTTTGGAGGTTGCAGAGAGGAGCCGCTGTGCAGTGAAGGCTTTTGGGCTACACAAATGATCTCTGACTTGAGTTTTACATATGATTATTTGAGACTTCTAAAATGACTCGTTTGTTCGCAAAGCTCAGTTTATATTCCTGCTTATAATTTATCTTCTGCTTTTGATTCCTCACAACATCTGTGTCCTCTTTCCAGACCCCCCTGCATGGTTTTATTCACTAAAGCTTTCAGAGTTTTGTTTTTGTTCTAACGTTTTTGCCTTCTAAGTTGTTTTTATTATGATGTACACCACACTGAGTGCTCTGGCAGCCTGCGAGGGATGTTTTCTAAGAAGAATAAATTATGGGCATTAATAAAACAAAGCACAGAGCTTTTGAACATTTGGTTTCAACGTGGAAGGATTCTCTTTCATATGACAATCATGTTGAGGATTTATTTCTAGGGGGACTTTTTCTGTTATTAAGATCTAACAAAGCAGTATTTTACTGAAGGCTTTTTGTTTTTTCCTTGCCCACTCTGTCATGGATATTACAGAGCTCTTCTGCTGTTTCTCATTTCACTGCAAGGTACCTATGTGCATATGAAAGGTACACTGTGCGGGGGTTTTCTTTCAAGTTTTCAGTTAAGGGGGGGGAGGGAGGTTTTGGGGGTTTTGTTTGAGCTTCTTTTGTGGAGAGGGATTAAGGTAAGGATACGGAAACCAGGGGCAAAGTAGTTCTTTAAAACAAATCCAGATCTCCCCTCTGTAAACACATGCCAACCAAATATACAAATTACGGCAAATTGGTTGGCTGTGTTCACAACTGGGTTAGCGCTAAAAAACAAGAGCACTATGAGCATGAGTTACAACATTTATTTGGACCTCCTTGAAAAGTCTTCCTTTCAGTAGGCTCAATCCTGCAACATAAGCAATTTAGCTCTCATGAGTAGTCCCATTGACTAAAAGCAGGGCCTGGATTTACAGGGTCACCTAAACCAACAGAAGAGTTTTGAATGCAACATTTTCCCATAAGTCACTTCCCATTATACCCTTTTGCCACCTGGACTCCATCTCCTTAAATCTGCTTTATTGGTCCCATATGCCTTTATTCAGCGAAGTGTTCGAGCTTTGATGGAATGGAAGGGATGTAAGCGAGCACTGAGCGGCTTTCCTGAACTGGTGCTGCAGCCGCGCTCCCCGTTAATGCCTCCTTTCATAGAGCTGCGTCCCTGCACTACATGCAGTCAACAGCCTCCCACTTGTAGTTCCCAAACACGCTGGCTTTCTCCTCCAAACCCCCGCGCAAAATCCACTGCATCCCAGCTGCCTCCAGCTTGCAGCTTTGTGCCGTTGTCCTTGACACGATGGAGGTGCCTTTTGTCAAGTACCATTTAGTGCTCGACACCACCAACTGCTTAAACCCCCACAGGGTTCAATCCCCCTTGTTTCCCAGGAGCAGGGTCTCACCCTCAGCTGGCACCGCTGCCCCCTCCTTCTACCACGTCTGGCCCTCCCTTGGCCCCTCAGAGGATTTAATTTAGGTCCCCAAAAGGCCCAAATCACTTTTTCCCCCCTGATTTTGGTTGGATTTGGTTTCTGGCTGACTCACCCCACCAAGGTGAGCCTCTGGGTTGAGGCATGGGAATCCCCAGATGGGGAGTGAGAGGAGGACAGGAGTTCAGCAGTACTGGATTAACTAATTGTAGAATCACACCCTAATTAGGAAAGAGACAGCAGCAGCTCCATATATCCTTCCCACAGTCTATCTCCATGCACCTTCTCCTTTGTGTCTGTCTGCATTTCACAATACAAAAATATGAGAACATATTTTAGTGTAGATTTCCTGAAAACAATGGCAATTTTTGCACCTGGACAGATTTTCAGCAGCATCTAAGCATATTTCAGAGCTGGTATATGTTAGCTACACACCTCCTTTTAAGTTAAAGATGCACACAGTTTGATTACATCATACTCCAGATCAAAAACTGGGGGGTGGGAACTGTAAACTTCGCAGTGTTTGACTTGAACTGAAGTGAAAACATCTGAAGGCTTTTATGAGTGTTTGTATTTCTCCGTGACAGGAATCAAGGTAAAAGCGACTTGATTGTTTCTTTTTATCACTTTCCAGCTGTAGTAGAAAACCAGGAGTCCGTTAATTACTTCAGTCATTGATGGGGTGGGATTGGCAGCAACGAGGAGCTCTGAGCTTTTTCCTTGTAACTGCTGTCATGAAAAACCCCCGTGTGCTTCCTTCCTCGCCGCATGTCTCACAAAGAGATTTACAGCTGGGTTTAACCGCGCGTCAATGAGCCATTCAAGATTTACAGCAGCGAATTTGGAGACTTATCTGTGACAGAATTTTCCCACTGATAGGCCATAATTTATAATAAGTGCTTGCATATTTAATTAGCTGTACGATGAGATGAAATACTGCAGAACGGTGGCCTAAACGAGGGAGGCAAGTCAATGGCACCGTATCCCTTCCGAGGAGGGTGAAGAGTAAGCAGGACCTGAGGAATGAGATCGGATTTCTTAGTTGCGCCATGCTGCTCACAAGCAGCAGCAAGTCAGTGTCTAGAAATACCAAGAAATGGCTGTTTATTTGCATGTCCTGAGGTTTTGCTTTAGTTCTTGCAGGATATCTTACCATCAATGCTACTTCTGTCGATTCTTTTTCAACTGGATTCCCAAACTTCCCAGCAGAGACATGGACCTATACAGTGAATTTAAGCTGGTGATCAGGTTGACTTGTTTAGCCACCTTTTATTAAACAAGTGGTTTGAAAGACATTTCTCTCTCTTTTTTTTTTTTTTTTTCAGTCCATGTACACAGGACGGGGGCTTTGTGAGGCTGGAACAGAGAGAGGACGACATGGAAGAGGTGTGGGGCAGGTGAGAGCTGAACATCCGTATTTTCTTTACATGATGTCTCTTGGTACTGTGCTTTTTGACAACTTTTAGCCATTTTCACAACAGGGACGCTGGGGAATGGGACAGCACAGCATGAAGTCACTTACAGCAGGTCTAAGCAACACAATGTCATTTTACTGGAGATACATTTTTTTCTCAAGTCTTCTCCCAGCTGATTTCTCCTCAGCCGATGAAAGCCCAAATCCAGCTAAGGTGGTGTCAGCTCCTCCCTCTAATTTTTTGGCATGTGCCCAAAGCGTAATCTTCCTCCATGTTTCAAATATCAAAGCTTTCATCAGGGCTGCGAGCGTTTCCAGTTTAAGTTGTTGTAACCTCTTCTGCAACATGTTCATGTGGCCAAAAGAGGTTTACAACTCCACAGCAACTTGCCAAATTGTGTTCAGCTGAGTTTCTCACTTCCTTTTGGATTTTCCTGTTATGGACCACAATATTGAAATCAACATATGTTAGACAATTAATTAAGAGCTGTTGAACTGACTCAGAAAACTCTGAAAAGCTCTCCATCACAGCCTACTTTAAGGTTAGATTTCTTTGGTTCATCTCTAAGGTTCAGTAACTCCATTCCTCCAGGTCCCTTATTCTTAGTAACGGTGTTGATATTCTTACCACTCTTTTCGCCTCAAAAGGTGGGAAAACCTCCAGGCTCTTATTATCATCCCCTATATGCCTCTTATTACAATCCCACCCATAAATTCATTACTTCAGAGAGAGAGAAGCGTTTCACAAAATGAGCCTAGGGAAGCCTGAGCCGAATTAACGAGTGACAGCGCCCGTCCTTCCTCCACTTTCTTTTCTTGCCCCATTGACAGTCATTTCCATATAATGTTCAGCACATAAACACCTTGGTGCAAAAACCACATTTCACCTTTTACAGAGCGCTCACAGCACCTTCAGAAAACAGGTAATTACTACAGAAGTAGAATTCTGCTGTTTGAACTATCAGTCCTCACAGGGGACAAATATGAAATCTCAAAATTAAAATTAAGCACAAAATACACTTTAAAAGACAGCTTTCCAAGTTGCCTTCCTACATTTAAAAGGCTTTGTAGAGCACAATCCCACCTTGTTTCCTTCTCAAGTTACCTGTATGACACTTGGGAATTCTTGAAGCACAACAAAAAGCCAACTTAGGAATAAACACAACACATGCATAGCAGAAATAAAACAAGAAACCCATTTTTAAAGCTAATTATTGGAGCATGTACTCTCCAGCAGAGTTTCACCCCTCTGTTAATTCAGCTCATTCTCTACCAATAGGTAAAACCAGCAAGATCAATGTGGAACTGTGCAAATAAATAAGAGGAGCAATAATATAACTTGCAAAGGGTTCCAAGAAGGTGCTGCCTCTCTCTTGCAAAGCAACAGTCTTCTGTCTCTGATCCCTTATGCTTTCGCCATTCATCTAAGGTTGGAAGTAAGACGAAATTGTTAAATCAGAGGCTGGGGAGTACGCCAGGCTTCCAAGCCCAGGCTGTGAAAGGCCCCCTCTGTCCATTGCGGAGTTTTACAGGGACTGCAGAGAGCAGATCTGAGACAGCCTGTTCAGGCCTGCCTTTATCAGTCAAATCTCGTCTCTTGCTCCGGAGGAGCCCCCTGGAGAGGCTTCAGCCCCCCGGGTTGTGCTGGCACGAGGGGGCTCGGCGGTGTGCACCCCCAGCCAGCCAGGCTCCAGGTGCCAGACTTTCCCTTCACAGAGCCAGTTGGCTCTCAAGCAGCACCGGCCTCCCTCTGCTTGCAGGACTTCTCTTTCTTACACCAGTTTCGACGTATGGAAAAATAAGATACCGTCAGGAGAAGAAATTAAGCCCCTTTCAGTTTTATTACATTCCTTCCATTTTATAGGTAGGCTGTTTCTTTCTCGTTTGCTTTTCAAAAGACATTACAATAATAATTAACCAATGGGAAGAGTTTGCTTTTGATTCCTTTTGATGAATTGCCTTAGAGAGACCGTGTCTGAAGTAGAAGAGATTAGTACTATATTTACTAACACGCCACAGGCTCAGAGAGAAGGGGGGAGCAATCCCTCAAGAAGGGCTGTTTGTTATAAAACCCACCACGAGTAATCAATATACCCCCAAAGAGCAAAGGCAGCGACGGAGCAAAGCCTTAATGTGAACCAGACTGAATAACATGAAACAATCAGCTTGATGGGTGAAGTAGTGATTTGGCAAATGTTCTGACGCTCCTTGCCATGGGATTTCCGGACAGTCATGGTGAAAGTAAGTAAACACGCCTCATCAGAAATAACGTTAGCAACAGGCACAGCAGTAACGCACAGCTGGGCTGCTCATTCAGAAAAGGGATTCCTTCCTCTACCTGACACTCATTCTTGCCCTCCGCGTGGTGCCACGAAGCAACTTGGATGGGAATTTTACCTGAGGTTCGCTTCCATCAAAATGCTTTTGAGCTGGAGGTGCAACAGCGTGACGGTGGAGTTCACACCTCATGACAAAACCGAGAGGTTGCCTGAATGAATCCATGTCCACTATGAATGTTTGCGGAAACAATCCAGGAGCTGGCACTTTCTGGCTCCTGATCTCACGCTCTATCCATTACACAAAGAAATTCTGTGTTTTGGTGACAGGATTGCCTGGGCTTTTCTGGAGAGTTTTAAGCCAAATTGATTTCCTCACCTGGAAAACAAGAATAAGAGGGTTAAAACATGTGAAGGGTTTTAAGCGTTCACAGTGAAAATGCTAATTGCTATTCTCCATGTAGCAACTGAATCTTGATTTTTTTGTTTATATTTCATTGAAGGAACTCCTCCCATCCCCAGGGAGCGTGAACTGTGCTGAATGCAGAGAAGCAGAAAAGGGATGTCTCATTTTGTCAAGAGAGGGATTCAGTCCCTCCAGGAAAAGGAATACAATACATAAAATCACTTTATAAATCTTCAGCTTCAGAGCCAGTAATCCAGGGTTCCTTCAGTGTCTTCAAACTCAGATGATCTTCTAATGCCCAGCCCCTCTCTGATTAGCTGCGAAGAGATATGAGCTTTTTTGATGACACCAAACTTGGGGGGAATTTGAGACAATCCCCTAGACTGGAAATCAACAGCAACAATTGTATACAAAGGTTTGGATTTTTGGATAAAACATCAGGGCCCATGGGGAACATTTCTGCATTAAAGTCAGCGTTTGATTCCAAAATTTGACATCCCCAAGATGCTAGAGAGCTTTCCAGAAAACAAGACCATCACTCAAAGCATGACAGGGGCTTCTAACTGTTACAACATCATCTCCAACAGGCATTAACACTAAGCTTTAAACACTGAACACTGGGGCTTGATGCAGCTCCAGGAAAGTGCTTTGCTAAGCTTCGGAGAGGATGTGCTAAATTTGGAACATTGTCCAAAGAGAAAACCAATTATTTTTACCAGAAGTCCATTTAATGTTTTGCAATGACCTTAAAGCAGGCAGATATAACAAGGGACGGCAAGGAGCCACTGGCGTGAGCTATATTCCTTCCCAGCTCCAAGGTGGCTTGTCAAACACAAATAGTGATCAAATACTGACATGGTGTCCAACATGCAGCACAAGGCTGAAGGGAGCTTGCGGTATGGCTGAGGGACAGCCTCCTGCCTTCCGCAGAAGGAGCTCCCAGCCATTTGTGTGTTTGCTACTGAGCACCTGATTAACACAGAGACCAATCTTATGTCGCAGAAGATACCAATGTAGGGAACCATTTCTCCTGGACTTTTTAGTATACTCATACCTCTGCAACCACCAGCTTCAGCATGCTCTTAGAGGTATCAGCGTGGTCACCTAAATGCAAAATACATCACCCAAAATGTACTCCAGGTGACTCCAACCAGGGTAGATCCCCAGCTCCCACTGGAGTGTGTCCTCTGGCAAGCCATGGCTCTGCTGCTCTGACTTCAGTGTGTCCTGTTTATTCAGGTGCTTTCTGCACAGGTCCTGGTGCCCTAGATCCTTTTTTCAAACTCCGTTATCCCCAGCAACAAGCAGATGCTCTTACAGCACCCTTGTTCCATCAGCTTCCCCACCGCGCTGCAAACCAAGCCAGGCAGCTGTTCCAGATCAGCAGGTTTGAGCCAGCTCGCTCTGCCAGATCCCTTTTGCAGTGCTCAGTGCTGAGAAGAAGGGGGCACAGCACCCCACCTTGCTGTTCGTACGCCGCATGGCGCCACGCTGGGGCTGCCAGAGCAGCCGAATCTCCCAGCTGCTGCCAGTGATACCAACAGCAACACAAGCAGCCCAGCACGGTCCCCACATACGCATTCCTGGCTTCTTTATTTACGGAGTAGCATCCAAAACCATTCTCTGGACAAGATGATCAAGAGATGACCTTGCAGTGGTGTCCAAGCAGCATTATCGCTTTTTTCAGATGAGACATTAACAAACTATTTCCACTAATTTTAAGAGCCTGCCTTAAGACTTTGAGAATCCTAATTTCTAGAATTGACAGTATTGTATAGCAGTACTGCTACAGCCTGTTATAGGCACCAGCAGAGGCTCACTGTGTGGGGTGTGAGCAGCACAGACCTCTGTCATCTCCAGCTGAAGCCATCAAGACTCAGCAGTTCTCCTAATCAGAGCTGTGCGTCTCAAGCTGAGTGCTGAGCAGAGAAGTTAAAAATGACCTTTTCTGAAAATTGTAGCTGAAATGACCTGGCAGTATCCCATAATAATTCCGTCTATGGAGACACAGAAACAGCATTCAGCCCTCCAGAACAAGATGGAGCTGATCTGAGCACGACCTGATTCCTCCTGCAGCCCCACTCAAGACACTGCTTTGAGATCAATCTTGGATGCCAAAGAGCTGAATAAAGTTGCCTGTCTTACCTCCACTTGAATTGCAACCTTAATCATATTCTCCAAAGAGAATACTTTGTGGGGTTTTTTTGTTTTGTTTTTTTGTTTTGTTTTTTTAAAGTACTGAATTCAAAGAATAATTTCTAGTGTGTCGATAATGTGATGCCTGTTGACTCTTTTGTGGTTCAACAGCAGCACTGGAAAACACTGAGCTCGCACAAGGTGAGAGACTGGCAACTAATTGGTAACTGATTTTGGTAACTGATACCTACAGAGGAATAAAGCGTGCACTTTAGCAAGCAGCTATGAAACCTGTTGCCCAGGAGCACTGAGACTCCTGAACCTCTGGTTACAACCAGCTTCTGGAGGGGATTGTGGTTCAAAGGGATTTTGTCTTGTCATTTTTGCCCATTGTGCCTCAATGTCCAGCTTCTCCTCCTTGTTGCTGTTCCCTATCAGATCTTCCATTGACTTTATTCTCTGTCGCGGGTTCCTTGTACCAGTTCTTGATGCATTTGCTTAGTTCCCTCACTCCCTGGGCTAGCTTAACTTTCTATTTTACCTTTGACTCACCTTCACTGGAGGTCAGTCTAAACCACCAGACTTCACTCTGGAGAGGCTGAGCCCGGAAGCGTCCCATCTCTCCTGCTGCCTCTGCCCTGGGGACAGCAATTTTGTGAGCTGCTTCAGCCATGCACCACAGTGGTGAGTCTCACAGAATTCATAGGGCTTCAGTTTTGCCATGCTGGAGCCTCTTCTGGAAATCGGGCAAAGGCTTCTAAATCACGTGGACCGTTTGGCCAATTCTGCCTCTCATGTCTACTGAAAACTGCAAGTCTTTTCGTTATTTCAGGCAGATGTTAGTGGATGATTCAGGGAGCAGATACACATAGTTGCCAGCCATTGAGCTGAAGAAGTCTAAGAGAGTGTCCAAGAGATGATAAAGTTGAGCAGAACTGAGAGTTATCCAAAGCTTGTAGCTTGTGCTCAGCTCCCCTGGGAACACACAACACACACTGAGCAATGGATTCCAAAATATTAAGAAATAAGATAGCGTGTAAGAAAAATAAGGATCTCCTGTTGAATTAAGGAGTTAGGTCATTAATGCTTGTTCATATTACATTACTCACACTTGAGAGACAAATAACTATCTGTTGCCTCACTAACCCACATATTTATTTGAACAAATATTTCCCAAGAAGTGGAGAGAGGGAACCATTTCAACAGAAAAGTTCTATATTATGGTCTTATCATAACAAGCCACTTCACAGTACACTGATGTGTATCGTATACAAGCATCCATTGTAAAAAGCTATTAAACGTATCTCATTTTACGGTGCTGACATGTTCGTTCATTCACAGAGCCCATTAGCTCACAACGGGGCCTCTCATTTCCATATGCCCTACTGAGGTTTTGCTATATTTCAGAATCAAACCTTAATATGAGCATTATTAACTCCAAAGGACGTGATTGGTGCCATATAAAGTCAATTTATATAAAATTTCTGCAATAATTGAAAACGAATTTTATATGAAAAAATCTACAGTCTGTGAATGGAAAGGACATAGTACATGATTAGCTTGACTTAACATGCTTAAAATGTTTAACAGAAGGCTAGCCTTTTAAAAAGGAAAAAAATACTCAATCCTAAACAAAACGACCTGTTTTCCTCTAAGTTGAAAATGCTGCTCAGCTACCTGTTCCCAGGCCGGCCTGTAAACGTGGTGCTGGCGGCGAGCGGTGCGCGGAGGTGGATCGCTGCTTATGTTTTGACCAAATGAGGGGGTTATCGGGGCTGGAGTGCCGGTGTGACCCCCCGCCCGGCAAGCAGAGCCATGCCAGGCAGCGGTGCTGACCCTCTCCTGCTGGGCTCCAACACGCCAGAGCTGTGCCGGGCAGCCGAAGGCAGGACACCATCCATCCAAGCAGTCGGAAACACACAGGAGAAAGTAAAAAACTCTGAAAAAGTAAAACAACGAGCTGTGGGAGTAGACAGTGGCTAATTAGCAGAGTGCCCTCACCGGCAGGCATGCTGATACAGTTTTAACCATCTCTGTAATTGTCTCAAGGGTATGAAAGACTGTTTGGTGGCATGGACTGATACCTTCTGCGTGAATATACTTCCATCTCCTGGTTCTGCTCCTCATCTCAATGGGGTTTGAAACCTTGATATCCTGAGCAGCTCACGTCTGAGGCTGTAGAAAAGAAACAAAACAGAAAAGATGAGGAGAGACACAGGAGCAAGGGGACAGGGGCACGGAGAAGAGGAGAAGCCTGAGAACTGATGTGGTGCGAGGTGGCCCTTGTCCATGCAGTGAATTCAGCTTGTGAGAGCTACACAACACTTCCCCATCTAGTCTCTCCCCCTTCCCCAGCCTGGCAAGGTGCTGGTGCAGCATGAGCAGGGGCACAAAATGTCCTAAACGACTCATCTAAACAGCAGATGTGGCTGATGAACAGCCTGGTCACCATGCAGGAAGGCTTGGAGAAAAAGTCCTGGCGGTTACCGGGTGAGCTCAAGTACTTCTTGTCTATTTGTGCCTCCCCCAAAGGGCAGAGAAGTCATTTGCAGGCAAATAGAGGAGTTGAGCTGTAATTTGAAGGAAGAGAGGGATGTTGCTTTGACAGCTAGGACCTCTGCAGATGCAAAAAAAAACAAAAAAACCACAGCCTGAATGATACCGGGATCCAAAAAGCTGGGAGAGTCATGTCACTCAATCGATGTCAAAGCCCCAAGAATATTAGGTACGAAACATGCAACAACTCACCACCTGGAGCTTCTTTTAACAGTGTAAGGCATTATGGATGCCTTCTACTAATTCATTTTTAGTTTAAATAAGGGTTTCAAAAAATGCCCTAATATCCACAGATTCCCTGTTTTTCCCAGGTAACCTTCAGGAGTTGCTTCAGGAGCCGAGCATGTGGAGCAGGGTCATCCCATCCTGAACGTCTGCCCAGACTGAACCTCCCAATCATCCTCTGGTGAAGCCTCCATCATACTGAAATACGAGAAAGGTAGATGAATGAGAAAAACCAGTAGTCAAACCAGGGAAGCTGGAAGGGCTTTCAATGGTCTGGTAATACCTGCTCCAACTGGTGCCACTGATTACCTAAAACTGGCCCAGACTCTAGGGACAGGGACAAATCACTGGCTCAACTCAGAACCCCAACCAGAAACATACACTGATAAAACCATGGCTCTTCTGAGCACAAAGGCCGATTCCCAATTGCATTTCTGTGCAGCCCAAGTACACATTACATATATAGTCACAGAACAGGTAAATCAGGTTCAAAGTATATTTTTGAAAAACAACTGTAAATCACATATTTAGAAGCTTTCCCTATTCTTAATAGCATAAATCATTAAAGGAAAATTCAAAGAGAAAATCCAAGCTCTTAGTTTCAGGTAGATGACAGGTATTCCGTCACGATAAATTGCTTGACTCCGGAAAAGAAAAGTTGCTCTTGCTATATTCTCAGTTAACACTAAGGAATACAGCACCCAAGGACAACAGTCAAAAATTAACCAGCTGTTACATGTTACACACATTATCAGTGTCTTGTTTTCATTTTATAAATGCATTTTTCTCCAATCGAATTGTTGAATTTTTATTGAAAAAAAAAAGTGTTGTCTCCAACTGCCCTCTCCACACCATTCTATTTAGATTTCCATACTCCTACACTACAGCAGCAGTCAACAACCAGTTCCTTGAAGTCCTTTATCAATTCTCTTATAATTGCACTTCCCTCTTCCTTTAAGAGACATACAAAACCTCTTTGCTCTCTTTCCTCCCATGTGTCTTGTCCTAGCTTTTAAGTGCTGAGTGTTTTATTAAGTACCTGGAAGATTTTCAGTGCTGTAAAAACAAATGTCTATTTTTAAAAATCTGAGTCTTAAAATTAAAGCAATTGAAAGTGTTTGGTATTTTGAAATTTGTCAGGAACTCAATAACAAACACATGAATGCCAACATTTTAAAATGACCGCATCCTTTGATAAAAGCATTTGAGATAGAGAAATATTTTCTATCCATACTGCTCCAAGAACAAGAAAAAGAAAGGAAGAGGCTTGCCCAGCCTCTGGAGCTGTACGGTGTCCATAAGGGACAAGGAACATCTGTGCCTGGAGGAGAAACAAGCTGTAGTAGCCTGCTGGCCACAGAGCTGGGAACCGATGAAGAAACCAAGACAAGAGACTCAAATCCCCTGCACAGGGCATCGCCCTGCTCCGAAGCAGCTTAAACCCTCTGCCTTGGTGGATGGATGTCTCTGAGTGATCTGTCTTTCTTGAAGCTTGGACATCTCTCAGATGACTATTACATCAATATGCTGGAATAAGAATGGAAGGTAAAGAAATAAAGGAGGAAAACAAGTGAAGATGGCAACTAGTCCACGGGCGAGTGCAAAATACCTAAAAGCAGTAGGAACTGCCTTAGGAAGGTGAGTGGTAGAACTGACAGAACACTTTTAATCTCTCCGAGTCTCTCTTCACTTCAGAGACAGATCACCTCAGTCCCTCCTCTTCCTTCTTCCCTACCTCGTTGTTTCTTCTTCCCTACCTCCAGTTCTTCAGTGCACAGAAAAATTAGGAATGAAGTAATTAAAACTAGCAAAACAATGATGAACTGTCAAGAACTTTCTTATCAGCTTGAAAAGCTGATATCAAATATTTCCAATACTGCTAAAACCCCTTCTTCCCACAAATACTTCAACTACCAAAAGACAAAAGTATTTTCTATAACACCAAAGTTTAAGGCATTAAAAAAAACTTGAAAGATTTAACAAAATAAGTGTCAAGAAGCTGAGCAGAATCGGTAGCGTAAGGAAAAACAGGGCCAGGACCGCTTCTACACAGGCTGCAGCCGGGCGCTGAAGGAAAGCTGTGGCCACCTTTCCGTTGCTCCCACGGTGTCCCCTGGGGTCCGGCGCCGAATCCCACACCCAGGCAGACCCAGCGAGGCTTGGCACGAGCCCTTCCAGCACCCACCAGGAACAGAGGGTTACTCACACGGATTGAAACAGCTTTTAAATCGGCAGCGAGTTTGACTCATCCCTCCTTTTCCTGGAAAGGAGAGGGACAGATAACTTCCAGAAGGGGCTTTTTTTCCAAAATAAGTTTTTGAAAAGGGGGAGAAGTCAATCAAGTCTTGAAAAATGCTTTCATTCCTAATGTGCTGTCAAACTTTTCCCTTCCTTTTAGGGGATATTTTCATTTAGTTTAGAAGTTTTATCAGCCGGAACCAGGACAATCAGTTACTTATATTTTGCAGTACAATTTGTTTATAAGATATAGGAAGATTTAGAAAATGAAAAGTGCGTTTTCAGAACAAAATGCTTCATATGAACACTCTTCTGAAATTCAATTCTGCAGATAAAAGTAAAATAGAATAGAATAAAATGAAATAATAGTACATTAAAAATAAGAATTTAAAAGAACTTCTTTGACCTGATATGACCTTTGGAGTAATTTTTGAAGAGTTTCTTTTGCCCATTATTGTTGAGACCAGTCCTTTTTTTTAATTTATAACACAGCAAAGACAAAACTAACTCCCCGTCACGTACGCTCATCTCGCTCCAGCCTTCCAAAATTCCCAAAATGAACCCGATTCAAAACATTCGCTCGACCAATTCATGACAAAAAGGAAGACTCCCAGAGAGGCGCGGGTGTAAACACTTCAATTCACCCCATTGAATTCACCAATTCGCACCGTTTTCTCTGCGTGAAGTGGCAAGGAGCAGCAGAGCCGAATGAACCGGCAGCTGCGGCCAAAGAGGGTTTTGTCCCCTCTCCCCACTCCACCATCCCGGCGTCGGAAGAGCCCGGTTCGCACCCAGAACATCCAACGTGGGACTGCGGGGTGAGGGGCTGGGGGGAGAAATGGCTCCTTCCCCCATGGCAATTTGTTAGATCAGCCCAAAGCCGCCACCCGTGCAGCTTCACTTCTACTCCGAAAGGAAAAAATCCTAAATCTAGCTAAATACGCTTTCAGTTTCTGCTGCCACTTTATGGTGTTCACCACAAAAATATTCATATTTGCACTAGGTGAAGTGTGCTTCAACAAGATACAAAGTCCTTCTAATGAAATCCCCTCATCTATATCAACAAAGGTTTCTAACATTGTAGATTTATCTGGACAAAAATAATAATAAAATAAAACCTTTAGCAAAATTTTATTTGGGGAATTTATTATTGCCATTTAAATTATAAAAGTAGGAAACAAAATATAAATATATTTAATGAATAATATATGTATTTAGGCATATATAAAAATAGATAAAAGTAAATAAATCTTATGCCAAACTTTCATATTTATGATGTGTATTTTAAGGGCCTCTATGCAATACTGATGCTGCCTTAAAAATCAGGTTCCTAATTTTCTGTGACTTAACTGGCTTAAGGAACCGAAAATACTGACATGACTAAAAATTCCTTATATTAAAATTTACACAAATTACCTGATTCCTGTAAATGTGAAATCAGCTAAAACTGAACAGCTTTGATACCCTAAAAAGGCAAACAGAGTAAGGATACCTTGTTATCATTGACATGAACCCTACTGTCCGCCGGAGCACTTTCACGCGGGAAGCAGAGCGCCAGGTCACCCAACACTCGGAGAAGTGTCATCCTGCTGTCCTTCCGCCACCCGCCAACGCGGAAGGGCTTCCTCGGACACCCAAGGAAAGAAGCTGCATCCTCATTAGAGACTTGAGCATGCCTACAAATCTGAGGGATGCAGCAATTACCTCGTGGACATTTTATTCTACAATTATGCTGAGAAATAAAGGAAGAAAAACCCAAGATAAATGAAGAGTCTGCATTAAAAATGCATACAGGTCTTTTAATACTAAATACTTGTCCTACGCTTGTGTCCATTATAGTGTTTATAATGAACAAAATAAAGGAATTCATGCTAAAAACAGATGTCAAAATAAAATCTCTGGACTTTGACCTCTTCGCACATTTTCAACAACGCATGCGTTTCTGCTTTGTATGTGTAACGCGTATTCTTCCAGTATTTTGTTACTATCCCTCCTAAATCAATTATTTCTCCTTTTGTTTGAAGGGCAGTGCGCTACACACCAGAAGTTTTAACTGAAAATCAGAACCCAGACCAAAATCAAGTGCACAGGTTATAGCCAGCCCATGAGGTTTCAAGGAGGGCGAGGATAAAGAGCTCAATCCACTGCCCAAATAAAGTTTAAATGTGAGTTGATGTCAGGTTACAACTTTTAAATAGTCATCAACTGATTTTTCCGTAGAAGAAACCCCCAAGCTAAACTGCAATGGGTGCAAGGACCTCTGTTTCCATCACCCAGGGAGCCACCGCGGTAACTGCGCCGACAAAACTGGAAGATCAAAGAAACCATGAAAAGGCACTAAAGCGGTGAGCCCCCCGCACTGTGGCAGGGCGCAGCATCCCCTAAACATCCCCCGCAGACGTCTGCCAACCTGCTGCTCAAAAATCTACACGAAAAGAGCTTTCACATCATCGTTAGGTGCCTATTATAGAGTATTTTCCATCTTAACATTCAAGAAACATATCTTTTCTTGAAAATAAAGCTAATCCCCTCCTTCCCACAGGAAATATCAAGAACAATCGTTAAACATTTCTTGTAGGAAACTTTTAGGTATTAGGAAGGAGAGTTCCTTCTTCACACTTCTTTTATTCTAGACTGGCAATACTCAGTTTCCCTTTTTTTTTTTTTTTTCCTTACATGCAATGTTATCTATTGTTGCCGTTTGGGGGAATTCGCTCTCCTATTTCTTAAAATGCATTGCCAGAGTCACTGGCACTTTCACATCTTAGATATCTTACATAAAAAATTCCTGCTAACCCTTAAATGAGCTTCGATTTTTGCAATAGCACCAAGTTGCTCATCTCTGTGCAACGCCGGGCCTTTTTTCCTCAGCACATCTTGCAAGGTGGAGGGAACGGCTTCCTTTCACACACTTAGTTTTCCCTCAAGTTCTGTATTTCATAGAATCATAGGGTTGGAAGGTACCTCAGTAGATCATCTAGTCCAACCCCCCTGCCAGAGCAGGGCCACCTTAGAGCAGGTTGCACAGGAACCCATCCAGGCGGGTTTGGAATGTCTCCAGAGACGGAGACTCCACCACCTCCCTGGGCAGCCTGTGCCAGTGCTCTGCCACCCTCAAGGTAAAGAAGTTCCTCCTCAGGTTTAGGTGGAACTTCCTGTGCTCAAGTTTGTGCCCGTTACCTCTTGTCCTGTCACTGGGCACCACTGAAAAGAGCCTGGCCCCATCCTCCTGACACCCACCCTTCAAGTATTTACAGGCATTGATAAGGTCACCCCTCAGCCGTCTTTCTTCCAGACTAAAGAGACCTAATTCCCTCAGCCTTTCTTCATTCAGTAGGAATGAATTTCACATTCATTCCTACTGGATTTTAGTTTGTGGCTTTAGGATCACCCGTGCAATCTGCCCAATTGTTGTGAACCGTGAGAACACCTACCAGCCTGCGAGCGCAGCCTGTCCACGTACCACCTGCAGACCTCAAAGTGACTGTATTCCAGCAACACAGGAACGGATATTCCAAACCATGACATAACCTCAGAAACTGCGCTGGAAAAGTCTTTTTAGATTTTTTTCCCCTCCAATTTTCTATTAATGGTATCTTCGACCTATTTCCTTTGCATATTTCCTTTGCAATAGTTCACTTCCAGTCATGCAGCCAAATATATAATGGTAGAACTACCACGTTACAGCTCTGCTTCCGTTCTGTGCCCCTATCACTAAACAATATGTTCCCCCTCAGCCTAAGAGTGTAAATCCACGTCTCCAAAAGCAGAAACTACACCAGCCTAAATTATCCATGACCTCATTTTTAAAACATAAACGCATCTGCCTTCGCTCTCCCAGACAATGCCAGCTTTCATTGCTTACTAGCCCAGGTCTCCCACAAACACTTCTGGCAGTGTTACCTCACTCCTTAGCCAAGGGAAAAACACCTAGAAATATTTCCATGGAGCTCTTGCTATAGCCTCCCAGCCTCTCCCTGTGATTCTCAGTCCATGATGCTAAGGCAACAGCCCGCTGGCCCAAAAGAGGTGGCAAACTTGCTGCACTCACGGCTGGTCCAACCAACACACACTCAATACCTCCTTCCACCCACGCGTGGGTGTCCTCTTCCAGCTGCACCTCCAGCTCATCTCAGCTGTGAGAGCGCGCCGTCAGCACAGAGAGGACACAGATCCCACCACGGAGGTGGCAGAGGGGCACCACATCCCCCAAGGAGAGAGGCTGCAATGCTGCCCAGGTCCTGCACGCCCAAATCCAGGCCAAACACACCTTCACACGTCTTCCGAGTACAATGATTAGCACAACTATTAGCACAACAGTAATAAAGGCATATGGTATTTGAATAACAAAGTAAGTATATGTGTATTACAAAACACCTGAGTCTATCAGCTTTCCAGTCTACGGATAATTTGTTATCACAAAAACTACAGGATTCAACAGCGGGTATATAATATAAAAGTATTTATTAACTTTCATGAAATAGAATATGGCTTTAAAAAGTCTTCTTGGGTCCCTGTTGAACTTTCTCTCTTTGCCCTACAAAGGAGAATCAGTCTCGCACAGGACTTTGGGAAAAAAATTTTTAAAATGACTAACCCAAATACAACCATCTTCTAGAAAGCTAAATGTGAACTCTGGGCAACAGAAGTCAACCAGTGCATGGAAATACACACACAAAAAAGAAAACATGGAAAAAGTGGCAGAGATTATTTATCAAAACTTCTAAAAACTTAAGTTTTTAAATAAAAAAATTGCTGGGTGTAAATGGTACACTGCATAAAACACAGCTGAAGAAATTGAAATGAATCCATCATTTAAAGTCCCAGACCTAGGTTAATCCACTAATGTATTTCTCCTGTGGATTCGTGAGCTGATCGTATAGAACGCTTCCAAAAAAACCACCCCTCAGCAGGAGGAAATATATATTTTTCAATCTTTTAATTTTTAAGCTTTTCAAAAATAATTTTTTACTTTTAGCAAAGACATCTTTCAGAATTATATTCCAATGTCAAGCTTGAAGAAAAAATTCTGCCTCTGTCAAAATAATTTGCAAACTTTATTGGATTTTTAAAAGCCTGATTACAGGACAAAACATGCATTAAGCATTTTGCTAAAATTCCAAAAACATAACTGCAGAATGTCATTATATTCAAAGGGTCATGTTCATAATAAATACCTGCAGCTTAAAAGCAGCTTGGAATTTTTGAAGAGTCTGAGTACCTGAAACAGGCAAATGTTCCATATACTGCTCTTAAAATTCTGACGTTACATTGCAATGGTTAAAGCAAGAAACAGCTCAACTGAAGACTACAGAGAATCCCTGTCTTCTCAGGAGGTCTACGCTTGGTTATACAATCCTACGCTGGAAACAGCACTTCACCAAAGGCCTGGCAATTGGCTTCTGCTTAAAACACACTCTGCCTCATAACATTCTTCAAAGGATTAAAACATAATTGATTCTGGCAGTACACACGGTCAGCACGATGTGCAGGGGGTTGCCAGTGGACATGGGGCCCTTACATAAAGGGCTGTTTTCTTTGTTTAAAATGGAAAAAAGAGTGGGAGGTGCGGAGAAGAGTGAATACAAATGACTCAGAATCATAAAACATATTTTTTGAATCAGGTTATTTCAACAACTGCATATGCAAATAGAAGGCTTCAAACAAGGATGGTGGCAGAGCTTCTGAACTGCTAAGGCAATTCACATATTCTTATTTCCATAAAAAAAGATAGAAGCTTTAGTTATATACATCCTTCTAAGAGAGAGAAATATTGCAAGTTGAACTCCAGAGAAGCCACCAACATCAGTCTGAAAGTGACGGGGAACGGATTGATCGTGCACTGGCTGGACTGTTAGAGAAAGCAAAGGGATCCTTTTCCTTTTCTTTATTATCGTGTTTATGTTTATGCTTGTGCTTATGCTTGTGTTTCTTCTTCTTTTTCTTGTGCTCATGGTGGTGATGGTGATGGTGATCACTATGTTTGGAGGAGTTTGACTCTTTACTAAACACAGACATTGGCGCTACTGAGACAGGGTGCATGTTCATCTCTGCCGAAGACTGTTCTTTACCTAAAAAAATGGATATAGAGGGATTAATAAATGTTTACCTTGCATTGTTTTGAAACATAAGAAATTCTGAAATATTAGATCAAACCTACATCATCACTTAAACATGCAAACGCAGAATCTGTTACTATACTTGTACCATTAGCTGTTTGGGTGTGTGGGGTTTTTTTTTTTCAGACAAGGTTCTGGACATGCCATTAATGCTCCCGTACTACTGAGAATTTTTACAGAGGAACTCCTCCCTCCCTCAAAAATATAAATGTATCCCAGACAATCAGGAATTGCAGAGGGCTAAGAAGCTGCAAGTTCTACTATCTTCCAGAAATTCATTTTTAAACAGAGTAGGAAGGCCACTATACCATGAATAATGAAAATTTAACTGATTATGAAAATTATGATACAAAGTGCAGGACTGGCATGGATTAAAGTGCAGTCTAGGGATGTGAACTCCTTTTAGTCAGGAGCTAAAGCTCCTTGCAAGAACACACAAACTTCTTGATAGTGAACAGAAGAATTAAATTTCTTTTTCCAAAAACCGCATCTTACAACCTATTACCCTATTCGAAAGATTATACAAAGTTTTGTTCTGAAACAAATAGAAAATTCCAATAAAGACAATGACACCATCTTATTAAAGTATATATTTCACAAATGCACTAGAACTACTGATCTATTTAGTAAGCCTGGTATCTGAGGAGAGAAAATCTGATCTGTGTGATCTCTTAATCCCTGATTCACTTTCTCATTCTCTCTTTGGCTCATTTAATACTTTGTTATTTCACACAAACTTTAATAGCTTCAATAGTAGGGATTAAAGGGCAATAATCTAAGAATAACATGTTATTGAGGGCAAACACTTGGAAGGTAGGAAAGCTCGAATTTCTTTAGACAGAAATTGAATAAAGTCACTTACATTGCAAGAATGTGCTTTAACTACTAGGCAAATGTAGAAAAGGACCATCTGATTTTGTGAAGGCAATTACTCCATTATTACTCAAAATGGATTTTCTTCACAGCTGCCATAAACATTGGGATTTCCCCCCCTCCCCCCTCTCCAGTGTTTCGTAAATGTAACCCTGTTAAATAATAAGGAGTTACGTTATATACTTTGTAATTATCTTTTTCTGTATATTTGAAAATGGATGTCTCCCCAGTACATGGTTTTGGTTGGTTGGCTGGTTTTGTATCTTTAAAGGCAAGAACTACTGGTCTATGGTAACGATTCCTGGAAGTCTAAAGAGCCAGCTCCCTGCAGTATGACAAACCAGCACTGAGAAAGATTTCCAATCTTTCTAGCCTTATCCAAAAGATTAAGAACTGATTCAATCAAGCGCATCTATAGGAAAGTTTCTAGACAGTACAGCTGTTCTGGTTTTTTGTTTGTTTTTAAATATGGCTGGAAATAACATAACCTACATCTGTAAGCGGTGTTTAGAAGTCAGAATAGAAACCATTTTTACAGTGAGGATTACCAACAACCTACTGTGGGACACGGTGGAATCTCTATTGCTTAAAGTCTTGAATAGCAAAAGTGATGTCTTCTAGAAATATGTTTAGGGTCGACCGCAAGATGTGAATATGGTGCAACATAAAATTCTGCTGATGTTACGAAGGAGGTAAGACTACAGTACAATAGTTTCCTATAGACTTAAAATCTCTAATATGCAAGTATTTTCTTTTTAAAAAAATTCAATTTTTATTTCATCAGATCTATGCAGTAGCAAGCTCAGGTTATCAATGCAAGGATTTACTGTTAGAACTCACAATTACTTTACTTTTTTATGCATATGATGGCAGATAGAAGATATGCACACAAATTCTAATTTCCACTTGTTGACTTCAGTGCAGCTACTACAACTTTTTTACGCTGTTACCTGGAGCAGTTCTTAACAATGCAGACAGCACGCGAGTATACTATATTCGATGCAAAAAGATTGCTTCACAATTTAACAATTTTTAATTATATTTTTCTTAAGGAACTCCTACCTGTACCTAAATCTATTGCTGTAACCTGAGCTCATTCCTGTAAAGCATACAGCTTTTCAACAAGTTAGAAAATTTCCCTTAGCAGTTGCAAGCATACGAAACCAGCCATGAAATAGAAGACAAAACGGTGGAAAAAGGAGCATATCTATCTGACTCGGGCCATTAGATCCAACTGCAACTAAAGGGCTACTTTATTGCTCAAGGAGACACTCAATATTCGTAATATGTCACAAATGTCCATAAGAAATGAAAGAATGTCATTACAAAAATCTACATTTACTGGTCCAGTACGAGGAGTACATGTACACTTCCTTCATAGAGGTCAATGGTAGCTATAATCTGTCGGGTTTTTAAATGAAAAATAACAACTATCGAGAAAATTTCCTCCTACTGCTTTGAAGTCAGGAATCAAATATATTGATCCTGGACAATGGCTCAGAAAGAATGTATGCAGACTACTGAACTCAGTTGTCTGTAAAATCGACAGACATGTAAAAGGTCTATAAAAAGTTTTACAGCTTTCTACCTGTAAAATTCACCATTAAACTTGCAGAACACTTCCTCTTCATTTTAATTAATATCTACTTAAAGCCCATGCCAGGACCTTGCCAAACTAGAAAAGCAAGGCTAAAGTTGCTTTCAAGGGCATTAATATCATCCTCACGTCAACAGGGATAGCAGGACTGCTGCAAGGAGACATGGAGCACTCCCTCTTCCTGGAGGGAACCCATTTCCTCCTGGCAGAGAGAGGACTGGAACCTGGGTTTCTCAAATCACAGAAACACACAATAAGTGGAGGGTGAGCCCAGGAGCTCACTTCTGAAGTGGTCAGTAGCATTCCTTGGAAGAAAACGCACATATATGTGTCTATCCACTTGGATCTCCTTCTGTTTGGGATGTGGAGATTCCAATGTAATTATTGGCTTTGCAGTGTTCCAGCTAACTGGGTAGGTGTTTAAAATTAGATAGAGTTACTAAACCATGGGACAAAGCTCAGAAACTTCACGCGCATGTCGTCACTGGGACTGATACAAAAGCTGCAGATACCATGAGAGAGAATAAAATCATACAACGGTTAGAGTTGGAAGGGACCTTAAAAATCATCTAGTTCCAAACCCTCTACCCATAGATCTCAGTTTAGTTTTAGAATGAAAACGGTTTAGATCATGATAAGCTTTAAAGTAACATTTTCTGTCATAAGAAAAGTCACTGACAGATAACTATAACATCCTGCTCAGCAATTATCTAGAAAAAATTTTTTTGAGAATCATTGGTGCATGAACAAACAGTGTTGTTGGGTACCGTGTTTTACCTATTTTACTCTTATTTATTGAGCCTTTACAATTTGGGAATATGTAATTTAAGGCTTTAACACGCCAACAAACTTTCCTAAGATCTTCCATATGGTCTCTCCTATATTTCTGATTTTGTGTGTAGAGGGTGGGACACTACAGACCTACAGTCTCTGTTTCTTTGCATGTACAATCTGTTTTTTAAAACAGTTGGCTTATGTAGCACTTTTCCAAATCGATACTTGTTAAAAATGACCCCATTTGCACCCTGATTTATTCAAATGTCAGAGAGGGAGAAAACAACTTCACAAATCACAGTAAAGGGTAAGGCTCATGGGTCCAGTCTTTCAGCTGAGGACAGGCGGGTGCTCCAGAACCCGACACCAACCACCTCTGGGAAGAAGGGGACACCAACACAAGCATGGGAGCACTTAATACATTTCTACCAGAACCCAAAGAAAGGTTGCTAATGAGAAAAATAATGCACTCTCATTGCCTAGCAGATGAACTGCAGCTCTGGCTAGCATTTTCTCTAAAGAGAGAACACTAAAAAAAGCTGAAGAGATCTTAAAAACTGTTGTGACAATTACCCTGGTTTTCCTTATTTCTACTTTTTTAGTATTACCCTGGAAACATCCAAGACACACTACTCATTAATTTAATACTGTGTTTATGCATCTGTTGAACTATCAACAAAGCACAGATAGAAAGTCACCAAGCATAAATAATCCCAAACTTCTAGAATGCGAGTGTCCTGTCATTTGTCTTAAGAAGCAGAATTTCCAAATTATATATCTCTGAAAAAAGTTATCAATTTTCTGCCTAATAGAGTGTTTTTTTAAGGACCATATGACAAAATTTAAAGTTTGAGAGTGAGAAATAAATATCTAGTTAAAAACAAAACCAAAATCACCCAAAACTTTCCCAAGGATGTGCTAAATAAATCAGTTAATTTGGCTCCATCATAAAAACTTGACTAGTTCCAATTTACAAATTCATTTGGCTTCAGATTTTTTCAGATAGATAGATAATTACTTATACCTATATCAAAGGATAGCCTCTGCTAAAGTAGTGTAAAGATGAGCTGGTGATTTAACTAAAATATACTTTTAACCAGTGAAGACTTTACTGATTTCCTCATTTTGCTTTCATTTAAGTTTGTCCTTACATTAAAATAATAGCTTAACTTTGGTGTTATTTTTACTACATTTACTTTAATATTCTCAAAAATTCTAGAGTATTCCCTACTGTACAGAAAAAAAAAAAACACATTTAAATCAGTAAGTCAATTCAGAATACTTCGTGCCTCTAACAGCTTCAGATAGTTCACCTGAAAATTGAGTTGCCCGCCCTCTCCATCTTAGGCGTCTGAGATCACTCAGTTGTTTTCTCAGAGACAGTCACAGCTACAATATTATGTTGTTTTTTATTAAATAGTGTAGCTGACACACTGCAGCCACACACTGGTGCAATTCTCATTTATGTTGTCACTTTGTATGTTGGGCCTATGTTTCTTTAAAGTGCTTTCACGCACTTTAGGATAAAGCACTTGAAAACACCCTTCCTTATGAAGGGTACAATTAACCACATACTATTTCAGTGAGGCAAAAGCATCTACAGAACTTCAGAGCCTATGAGTTACCAGTTTGAAAGCAGTTATATTTTAGGTAATAAAGTCAACATATGTGTAACGGATACTATCAAACAGATATTATGTTAATACTATATGTAATTAAAGGATAGTCCAACAGAACAGTTCTAACAGCTTTTCCCTCCTTAAAAAGTGAAGTAAAAATCCATCACTGTCAGTGGTATCCAAGAAGCATTCATTTATATATTTGTCTGGGTGCTAATGCTCCAGTAATCCTTTTTAACAGGGAGCCACTAACATCGAGGCACCACACTGCTCTTATCGCTACCTTGGGTAACTCCCTCGAGCTGCAGAGGACCAGACTTTTTATACAGTTCTGACAGAATTCCTTTTAACTACCGTATTCACACTTGAAATGCAGTGATTTGCACCACAGGCTCAAAACTACTGTTGGAAATGTACTGTTTAAACATAATAACTACAGTATTTTCCCTCTACTCTTTACGGCAGTATCTGCTGTATCCAGTTTCAAATCATTCCAGAAACAATTCAATCCAGTTAAACCATTATTTCTTGTAACTGCAGACAATGTGATAAATGTGATAATGTGACCACAATCCGATCAACACATATGTTATGGCCCAGACCTTCAAAGTTTCAGGTGCATCTACATGGTCAACAGAGAGACTACAAGGTCAGCAGTGGAAATTTCCAGGTTGATTATCCTGGAAAACAGCAAATGGATTAATAGAACGGCCAAAGATTTTTTCTGACCTGAGTTGGAACGCTCAGGATGTGTCCTCAAAGCCCCCCTGCTCCTGCATGTGATCGGGAAAAGGGCTGCCACAGAGAGAACATCGCTGTATTTACTTTTTCCTTCTTTTGTAGAAATAAAGATAAGAGAGAATTGACTATTGCTATCAACTATCAAACTACCAAAAATAGTTGGGAAAATTCTAATTACATGTTTATCAGTGATGACCTGTTAAGCCATAATGATGTGTAACTTGTAGATCACACAGGCTATAGTCAGGCATTTATTTTGGAAGTAGAAAAGAACAAGCCATTCAATAACCACTGACAGATACAGCAGAACTCTGTCAAGGTTAATTTTGAAGTATTATCCTTTCAGATGAGTGAGATATTAAAGTAAATAAAGAAGCGTATCTTAACCTGCTTTCACTGAAGTCAACAATGCACAATAAGTCACTTTACAGTCTGAAGTGAGAGTTTAAATCTACTGCCTACACAAAATTTGATCTTGAAATTCTTTTGATCTTTAGATAAGAGTAGGGAGCATTACTACTATTTTGATGATTTAGTAACAAATAAAAATCTGGTCTTGCATTAGAAACATGACCCTGCACAGCTTTAGAGGCTCAAAGGAAGCTGCCATGTTTCTGGTCCTTAGGGCAGATGAATAATCACCACAACAGCATTCTTCATGCACTTCACGACCAATGTTTTGTTTGTTTAAATAACTTCTTGAAAAATGCTCAGAATCCCTTATAACTACCAGAGTCCACAGTTCTATTATCGCACACAGGATGCTCTAGTAGAATTTAAAACATTTTCTATATGAACCACTATGAAAGGTGCTGTCATTATAGTACTGAAACCTGTAATCCTGCAAGAGCTGCAGTACAAGATTTCTTTTATTGCCTTTGCAGCATGTCTCAACCCGAACCTTTCACATCTATAAGCAGAAACACATAGAAAAAATAAAGGTTTTAAAGGAAAACAATAATTTTCCTGGCTTTATGGGGGTTACATCAACTTGAACAAATCCAAATTATCATTTGGGGTGGTGTGGGAAGAGTAAGAAAAGAAAAGAATACAAAGATATGGCAGGATTTAGACCCAACATGAACCTCCTCCTGGCAGCTGCAGTTCGCAGGCTGTGTTTGGCTGATGACCTAACACTTCATGTGACATGTGGGGACGTAACCCACAGCTGTGAGAGGAAAACTGAGTATGGACTAAGAGCTCGCTGCCTTCCAAGTAAGAGTCACAGAACTGAGGCAGATACAAGATCTTACAATTTACTAACAAGATCCTGAGACCATTTCAGAACCTGTTGTCAATCTATTTCACAATAATCACTCACTGAAGTGTGCCCCATCCTCCGTCATTGCTGCAAAAACTAAAACCCCTCAGGAAATCTTATCTGCGATTCCTTTGTAAAACAGAACACTCCTATGTGCGAACAATTTTATTTACGTATGCTTTTATTTTTCCCCATCTGTTTGGCATTTCTTCTCAGAAGTATGCCATTTCCTAAAGATTGAACTGTCTTCATTTACTCGGTCTGAAATTCATACATCTCTGCTTCTAAGAAAAATGCTATGAATAAGAAACAGGTGAAATTTTAGAAGCAAAGAATATCTGAAGTGGAGCTGTTTCTAACCGCACAAACCAAAGAAAATTAAATTAATTTGAAGTGTTTCCAAATAATGCTTTTCAAAGGCTTATTATTTAAAATGAATTCTGTAGCAAACCCCAGGGTTTGTCTCATTTATTACCTAGGAAAGAAAATGTACTGCAGTGTGCTGAATGCCTAAAGGGCAGAGGTGAGAAGTTTTACACAAGTGAAACTCGAAGTCACTTCTCTCTGCTGTAGGTTTACAAAAGCAGCGGTCAACAGGCCATTACTCCGCTCAGACCTTACCCTTTCTGAACTCTAGTGGAAACTGAATATGCAACAGTCCTGGAGCACAGAGCTGGCGTACAGAGGGTCCCGTAAGTCCCATTTGTAAAGTATTTGGCAGACTTTTGTTTTTGACTTTATATTCCGTAGAGTGTGTAAATCTAGTAAAAAAATATTCATTGCAAAATATCACGTAAGAGTTATAAATACTAATCCTCAGCGGATCAGCTTCACACTTGCATGCCTTGGATATGTCATTCTCCGCTGTAACAGAAATGTGATGGTTGACGACAATACTGAGGACAGAATTCAAAGCAGCTCTGAGAGGTCTAAAGTAAAGGTTGCGTGGAATTAGGCTCCTAAGTTCATGACAGCAACCTATATGCAAGCCTTGCCCTTCGCTCTGCTGAAATGCCTGTGATTTAGGCAAAAAGTTGTGAGTTTTGCTACTCTACATATCCAACAACAAATCCATCTTGGTGGAGCTGGCACATGTCATTAACCAAAGGCCATCTGGAATCCAGAAACTAGACCTCCCTGTGTTTTGTGTCCCCATATGAACTTAATTTGTATCTGAGCAATGACAGCAGTTACCTTTTATAAAACACAAACAACACCAAAAACAAACAACAAAACAACAGAACCCCTTAGTGGCTACAGCATCTGCCAAAGAAGTAAAAACGTAAGTCCTAGGCCCTAAGGGAGTATGAGCCTACAATTTCCACACCCCCGGCCAGCACCAAGGCACCAGCCTCAGCAGGACACTCAGAGCAGGAACATCCACCAGCCCTTCTCTTAAATGTGGCCGCTAAATTGCCAGGTCACAGGGAAAGCAAACGAGGCTGCCTGTCAGCGCAGCTCAGGACCCAGGGCACTGAGGACGGAACCAACGTTCCAGTTCCTGCTGCTAAGGTCTACTTCTGTTTTACATTAGGCAACCACTGGATAAAAAGAGAAAAACAAGCACAAGAGTAATTACTCTGAATCCTACTTCTAAGGCCAAATACTTCACTTTTAAGCATTGCAGTATTGCAACCCTAAAACCTCGTTTTGGATGTGTATTGAAGATCTCTCAAAATGTTTCTTACATAGTCACACTACCATAGCTTAGCTCCACTGGCACATTCTGGAATTAAACTTAAGAAATGTGGTTAAAATATTTTGAGGAAATGAGACTAACCACTGAATTTCCTTGCTAGTGACAGACAAACAAAGAAGGTGGAAGTTCATCAATGAAGTTCAGCCTGCCTTAAGGTTTTTAAGAAACACTATTCTTTGAGAAGAAATTTTGCCAAATATTTTATGAGAAAGATACTAAGAGAAGCAGTAATAGAAAAGTGCTTGAAATTAAACCATTTTACTCAGATGCAAACTTTTCAGCTTTGAAAAGCCCTTCTAAGCATCTTTGAGTCTTGCATGTTTTTTAACTACTAATGTTATGTTATAAATCATTAAGATTATTCTTTTTTAATCTGGATAGTCTTGACATTTTTTTTAAAGTTAATCTTCAAAATTATTACTTTTTCAATGACAACTATGTCAAAATCATTTTACCTAATTGCTTATGGGGTTGTATTTCAGCTTTATGTTATTTTATTCATTCCTTAGCTTTTCACTTTTATAAACACAATACACACTTACCTTACTCAGATTTATATGAAAACACACATGTACACAGTTATCTATAAATATACTGGAAGCTAGAGAAATGTTCTTACACACCCTTTACATACTTCCTGGAATTCAGTTAACATTTAACACTTACCAGCATTGCGTGTACAGGAATAAGCAGTAGCAAAAAAAGTCCCCCCAACTGAAACAGCTGAAAAAGTCATGCTATCATTTTGCCAATAAATTTTCTCATACCTGGTGTGGATGGTCTCTCCAACATATTCAAATGATGGTAAATAAAGGCTTGACTGTCATGAACTGTGTCCATATCAATTTCCTCCTCTTCTTGAGAGTTTGAGAACTAAGATATCAGGAAAAAAAATAAGAAGATGCTAATAATTCATAGAAATATCACTAAACATCTTAAAATATTTTATTTTTGAGGTAAACTGGGGGTGAGAGGGAAAGGAAGTGATATCTACCACTGCAAAGGAATAAAAATTCAATAAAATTAAAAAGGATCAGTGTCATGTCTTCTTTCTAATTTACCGTGAAGCTGTGTGAACAAGAGCATTAGCTGTCAACTTTAGTTCTTGCCAGCCAATAAAGAATCTGATGGGAAATGATTTTGCCAAAGTAAGCGTAACAACTACTGTACACATATACACAACATGTCTTTTGCTTGAACACAGCTTTAAGGGAAGTCAGCAGAAGCCACTGCTGTTGTTCTGAATACCCTACATATTGTGCAAGTTGAATTTCCATTTCTTACTCTGATTTTGAGTTTGACTTTACTGTCTTCATTCTTCTCTAGTATTTGCCCTGGCTCCAATGGAGACCCGAGTGGCATATCAGCCTTCCTCTTCACCCCCTGCTGATGACCAGAAATGCTGGATGCTGTTTCCTTAATAAGATGATCATCCTCCTGAAGCAGCATTAAAAGACCAAAATTAGAAGATAGCAAGAGCCATGTTTCAGCTTAAAAGAGACCTGATAGCTGAAAACACTTCTGAGTAAAGTGGGTGATTTGAACAAAGTTTTCCCTGTAGTTCTGGCAAAAAGTATTTTCTAAAACCCTGTATGGATTTGTGCCAACCTCTCCTACAAACATAGTTTCTCTTTACCTCTATCCCTGCTCCCTCTGCATATCTAGCATTGGCATCTTTTCTGTCCCTTCTCACAATCATGGTACTGTTGGTGTGCAACAACATTTGCTGCCTCTGAATAGCCTTTCTATAAATCTGTGCCTTGCAGACTCTCCTCAGTCCAAATCTCAGTTGAAAAACTGTGATAGCCTCTGATCTACACAGGGGATTTAGCTAAATCTTCTTTTAGTTAGCTTTAAAAGCTAATGCTTATTTTGCTGAACACAAATCATAACAAGCACTTACATATAACTTGGCGTGGGTTTTTTTTTTTATTTCACAACAATGTTTATTAAAGAGAGTTAAATTGTTTCGTAAATTACTTAGATTACCAACAAAAACAGGGTTAAAGGAACATAAAAATAGCAGGAGAGTCTACTAAGTTATACACAGAGTCATTAAAACAGGAGACAGGTGGTTTCAAGAAGTCCAATACACAAAATATAGAAGGAAAAGCAAAGTACTTAAAGAAGCAAATGTAAGTAAAAGTCCACTAAAAACTAGATAAAAGTCATATCATACATTCTCAAGAGCACATGCTGCTCTACGAAACTGCTCTTCCTCTGTCCTACAAAGGGCACTCTAGCCCCACAAACTCTTGCCCTGAACAATTCAAATCCAATTTTATGAAGTGGGTAATTTTCAGCACCCTCAGCAAATTCAGTGCCAGAGGTCTATTAGTACTGATTTTAACATGTTTATGCTCTCAGAATAGACAGTCTGCTTTAATGAATCTAGTTAATCTGATGTATTCTATCACATGTTAACTCTTTCTTCCCCCTCAAATACATATTTCCCTTTTTTCATCCCTATTATTTAACCCAACACACTGCTGTTGTGAAACACTTCTGGGTAAACTTCGGCTGATGTGAGATGCAGCCTTTGTTTTCTATTACTGGTTTGGTTTTTTTAAAAGGAAAACCAGTTCCATTAATTTGGGGCGAGTTAATGGTAACCTTATGGTAAAATAAGCTTATTAACCTATGTTAAGGTTAAATGGTAACCTTAACAAAGTAAGGGGTAGGAGAAGGGAGATGAGGCAAAGGAGAAGATACGAGGGACGAAGTGCGAATTGAGGCTTATACGAATGCTGCATTTTCAGAGTAGCGTAAGCCAGTTCTGCTGCTAAAAGAAGCAGCCTCTTCCCCTTCCTTACACATATCAGTCCTGGGCCGCCACAAGCATTTGCATAACTACACCAGGAAACTGATACATAAAAAGGCATTTTCCAAACAGATCCTCCCCTGAACCATCTCACTATGCAGGAACAACAACTATGCTAGCACAAGGCTGAGAGCAGTATGAGAAAAAGAAAAGAGTTAAGAGGAAATCTTTTGATTAAGATAGTCTGGCTGCTAAAAAGGTTTGGATGTTCACTGAACTGCAGCTTAAAATTCTGCCAACAAAATGTCTCCTGCTATTTAATTCGGATGTCTGTGTGCAGCAAACTAGGACTTGCTACATATTCTGGAAATATGTAGGACAGCTCTAATGATATTGGACCATAATTTTCTCCCCCTACTGGAAATAGTCTGCAAAGTACCGTGATAATTTGCACTCTCAGTATACTTCTGAATAGAAACGATTTAGAAATTAACTACGAGATTGATAAAGTAACAGTGAACTATCTCATTTAAAAGGGTGTTAAGTGTGCCAAACGTGCTAACAACATGTTCACGTACTCTTTCCGGATCTTCTCCTAAGCAGTTTTAATCAAATGTAGTTTTTGAAACCGTTAAGGACATTACTCATAATTTCCATGTCTGTTGAGTTTTTTTCCCTCATAATTAAATTTGTCCAACAAGAAGACTTGGTCTTGCAGCAGTGACGGTTATTCTTAAGAAAAGTATGACTTGAATAGCTTGTAAGCTAGAATAGCTTTCTAACTACACAATGGACTGAAGCCTCCAAAGCCAGAAAGATATCAAACTTAAAATACGCGGTTTTTCAGAAGTTGTTACAAATCCTTCAGAGCACAGTGCTACGTAGTCAGATTTAAGCGTTCAAGGAAGATGTGTTAAAGTTCCAACTTTAACATCTCTTAAAGTTGTTTAAAAAGAGGTATATCTATGTATTTTAAGGTGTAATAAATTTACTGATAAAAGGTTTTGTTTTGGAAAATTGCCTACAAGCAATATTCTTAGTCTAATGAAAAAAAGTTTTCATCACAGCATCAAACATTTCTGTGAATCACTTCATGTCTCATAAGCAATATAGAAAAAGTAAAGTTTTATAAAGAACAGAAATGATGAGACTAGCAAAAAAAACCAAGTAAAAAGCTTGCATACGCTACGCAAAACAGTTTTAGAAAAAGTTAAAAAAGTTTTGGTATACGCCAGTTTTCCAAGTGAAAGAAATAAAGAGTAACAAGGTATCAAGGTATCTTAGGTAAACCACGAGAAGCTTGAACACAACACAAAATTAAATCAGCAACCAATGCAAGGACTTAGAGCCAGCTGAATGGGACGTATGCAGATGGTTTGTGCTTACGGTGTTCTGAAATCCTACTGACTGTCCGTGATTGTTAGTACTATTCACAGGTTCCTGATTATTTGCAACTGATTCAGGGATAATCGTTGGATTAAGTACAGCCTTCTTTTCTTTCAGATTAAGAACAAGTCCAAGCTCTGGTAATGGTAAACAAGAAGGTCTGCTGAGGCCAAAAAGTGTGAAATAGAGGTCCACAGCACCACATCGTAATCTCCAGTCATGTGAAGTTCCTAAAGTCCAAAAGAGATTATTGTTAATACAGATACACAATCTTCTTCTCCCCCACAAATAAAACAGTTTAAGCAATCTGGATCCACCAGAGTATGACTTTTTTTTTGCTTAAGATACACGTCCCTCATTATTCCTATGCCTTACTGACTGAAACTCACCTGACACATCCAGCTTAAAAGGAAGGCTTTGAGTTGTTTGGGTTGTAAACCAGGCATGTTTCATAGAACAAAACTGGGAAACTAAGTGCTACAATAACATAATGAAAAATAAAAGGAAAATAATCACAACCATATGCTTTTATTTTCAAAGTTTCACTTTTATTTTTACTATCCAACTATTAAATAGAACGTTTGTTACCAAACTGACTTCCTGTAGCAACGGATTGGGTCACACTTGCCTATGTATTCCATGAAATAGGGTAGGGGCCTTAAGCATGACTGAGAACTGTAACTTCTGAGAGCTGCACTGATAGAGAACACAAACCAGCAATGCAGAAACATGCTTTTTGATATCACCACTACACTTCACTGGATACTCAATAATTTGTATTCATAATGGAGATATGTGATCTTACTGCAGAAAGCAATGCATCGATTTTCTTTTTCACTGCAAACTGTGTACTGCTTTTATATCTTCATACACAAATGGTCAAAGCACATTTGGCACCAATCACACCAGAAAGACATCGAACATCTGGTGCAACGCTGCAAATACAGCGATTCTGGTGTTAACTCAGCCCAGCTCTTGACTGATTGCAAGTTTATTGAACATATTGTTCCACAGCAGGAGTAGAACTGTATCTGGTAAACAAGACACAGATGTGCCAACTGCCATGTTAATGTGGCTGTGCAAAACTTAGCACAAAATAAAATGACAAGATCTATCCCTGTAAGTTTCATGGAGCTAAATAGAGTTTTGTGTAAGCTTAGCTGTACCTACACTTACCTAGTTACAAGTGAAAGGGGATAAGAACATTAATCTGGACATTTCTAACATCAAAATACCGTCCAGAGAATGACACATTCACAAATATTAATTTCAAAACTATAAATAATTCACTCCACTTCTTAAACTAGTACATCTTAACATGATATGATGAATTCCCCTTCAGTATCTCTCTCTTTTTCCAGTGGAACAGCTAAGCTTAAATACAACTGGTTGCTGAATTTCCCTGCAATCTTTGTAACTTGTGAGCATTACCGATTTAAGGCAGATTAATGCGGGGGGGGGGGAGAGATTACATATATCCATCAGAGTCTGTTTTCTATTGCACGTGCTTACGTTAAAAGAAAGCAACTCAGGAGTCTAGAATCATGCAGCTTTAAAGCTGGCTACTAACTTGTCTCACATTAACAAACATTTTTTCAAGGCACCATGGAATGCTACAGTTATCCCTTACAGAAAATAAATTGAAACATTATGTCATCTTGATGCATAGAAATTTAAGTACTTAAAGCCTCATGAATCATAATAAAAATGTATACCCTATTTGTTACTTGCAAAAAGAGGTAATGGTTGTAAGTAACACTGCACACACTCTTCTCTCAAGAAAAAGGAAAAACAAACTCTCTGATGGGAACATCAAAATTGTTTATTTTCTGTGCCTGACATTGGCAAATCTTACGAAACTGAACTACTAGTAGTCTCTCCACTTCAGCCCCTGGAGCGTAGCTGTAAACCTTTAAACACTAAAAATAATGACACACGGAGAACAGACAGCATTCAATGACCTAAAAAAGCTATATAAACGTTTATACGTAATCAATGTAGTAATGTGCCAGATGTTAAAGGGCAGTTTGTCACGACTGGATAAAACTGCTTCAGTAATGAAAACCAGGTCAATGGTAAAGATGCAAGTCCTTCTCTCATTAGGATCTTTCCTAATCACACAGGGCAAATTGAGTCTTAGGTTTATAATACACTTCTAAGAATCTCATTTAAATTATCTATACAAATGTTATCCTCTCATATTCTCTCAGAGTTTAGTAAAAGAGGACAAGGAGAGACTATCTAATCTAAAGCAAACTATAAGGAAAAAGGTATCACAGACGACATCATTTGAGGAAACATTTACTTTGAAAATCTAGGTCAAAGAATCATTATATGCCAAAGTACATCAAAGCACACTACAGCAGTAGACAAAGTAAGAAAAACAAGGTTCGGTACCCTGTGTCACTGAGAAAGTTCTGGAGGAACGTGAGTGACATTGAACTTCTGAGACTGAATTTTCAATTTCTAACTATCGAAACTAAGAGAGCTCTTGGCAATATTCTGAAGCAGGTCTTCAACACTTGTTTCCAAAAAACCTTACCACATAAAATCCCCCCCAAAAACCCAAACCATAACCAAACCAAAAACCAACCTGAATTCATCAGCTTCCAAAGCTGATCTACCAAAGCTTCATTACATAAAGGGGACTCCATGTTCTTCGTAAAAGGTGGATTCTTAGTCAGCATATCCAGAATCTTATGCCTGAAAAAGAAATAGGAAAGATCATCTTTATTAAATCCAAATGAATACACTAAGAATACAAAGTCTGTTCAGTTTGCAATATTCTTACAAAATTATTCAAATACAGGATTTCTTCCAAAATTGTAACCAATGTTAGGCTTTCAGCTCCTCTTCTGTCCACAATATGCACAGACATAGAATTACCATCAGCAATATAAATTAAAGATAAAAAGCAAGGTGCAAAGCAGCAGGAAGTTATAAGACATGATTTTTAACAGTTAGGTACAAAACTGTAAGCTACATTCTGCTCTTCTGTTTAGTAACAATCTTTTTTTGCACACTAACTTCATAATTACAAAGAAGGAGCAACATTGGCAAATAAACTCCTTACATACTGACACTAAAGAATTTTTAAATAACTTTAGATGCTTATGACTGATACAAAATGACATGACCAAACCCAGTGACTTCTGGAAAGGAATACTGCCACCTCTTAAGTTACACTGGTGTATAAGAATTGTGCATTTACCATGTTTGCTTACAATATTTATACACTGATCTGAAAGCAGACACATTTCCCCCCACTTTCTTACTTTAAACTTGGCCTTGAAAACATTTAATGAACAAGGATAATTATTTGTTCCATTACTTATTATTTTAACTATTTTCCTGCATAGCCAGCCTTCCCCTTGCTGTCTTGCACATTTGGGACAAGAAAACTCTTACAGACATTTTTTTATATTTTATTTTAGAAGAGGCTTACATATAGTACTCAATACAGAATTTAAACTCCTCTTTAAAAAGATACAAATCAAATTAAATGTCCTTCCAAGATTGAAGCTAAATCTTCTCCAGTAAGTCTAACTGTATCTGCTTTCATTAACAAGAATGACAGAAATAAAAGGGAGAACAATCTTGCAGCTATGATCTTTGTAAAAAATCACCTACAGAAAGTAAAAGTAATATTATTAATCTTTGAAACTCAGTTTTTTAATGGTGGCCATAAGAAGAAAGTGGTAGGGAAAAACTGATTATGAACCTCAGCATTCAAGGATTTATAATGAAAAGTGCTAAAATACCCAATCCCTCTTCGGTGAAACAAAGTTGAAGCAGGCAATACTAGAAATTACACCATATTTTCACGTTATCCTTTCACCCCATCTACAGTCTAACAATCGCTTTACACTCCTTGCTGGCAAAACATTGTGTGCATTACATGTCAACCTTTATCTTTTCTAAATATCACAAAGACTTTTTGCCATATGCAACATCAGATTTACATACTTTATTTACGATCAGGAAATGACCTCTAACTTCAGACTTCCACAACAGGGGTGGAACACAAAAGACAAAAAAATAATATAATGGAGAATAAGAACAGAGTATATTACTTTTTGAGATGTAAGCTGTTGAAACATCAAAACAAGTTTCAGTTTATATAAAATAAGAAGCAGAAAAAACAGTTTTGTGAAGAAGTATTAAGCAGTTAGGCATCTGATCTATTCTAGCAATTCTGGGCCAAGAATTTATTTAGTTCCAGCATTAGTAAAAATACTGGCTCTTTATTAACTCACTAACCTTATGTAGGGTACAGGATCATTCTGAACCATAGTAAGCAGCCACTGCAGTTCTTCATAGCTCCTATCAACTGGAAAGAAAAATAAAATGCCTATAAACATACATGAAGTGGAAGGATTTTCATCAAGACAATTACAATTTCATGAATTAGCTTGAATCACTGCAACTGTGAACTGAGCAACCTCCTTAATAGTATCACAAATTCAAAATAAAAGGTGGTTTACTTTATACTGAAACATAAATGTGCACAGAAACTTCTTCATGCCTCAACTGTTCAATAACCACCAAATTGACTATTAGGAGGTAACTGTCACTTGTGAGTGCTGACTGGGAAGATCACAAAGTAAATGATCATCTTGATATTGTGTCCTTCCTAAAATGAACACATTCAAATATCCTTTCAACAATCACAATTTTCCAGGGAATAGAGAATATACAATTCTCATACATAGCAATCTGTAAAAGACTTATCTATAAATAGGATAGAAAGAGGAAGACTACAGGGCTTACAGAAAACTGCAAGCATACTCCTCTCAGAAGCCTTCTTTAGGTTTTTTTTCATCAGTGTACTTTGCAATTAAAATGTATTTTGAAACTTATCAGCACATGCTTACAGAAAATTGCTGCCTGACATTGTTGGAAACAAAATCAGCTTGTTAGTTTAAAATTTAAATGACATTAGCAAAATTTCTCTGATTGTCAGAGTAACATTGCAAAATAGGAAACAACACAGGCTATCACTGTCACTGATTACACAAAAAAATCAAAGAATTTTTATGTAATGTTTTTCTCAGGTGCATAATTGTAAGATTTTACAGCAGTATTCTCTTCTCATTTCCTCAAAACAATGAAGACCTTGCGTGGGCTTTGCTTTACTTCAGAATTTGGGGTGTAATAATCACTCCTGTATGGACAGCTCCAAAACCATTTCTGTTGCTTTCCATTTTGTGGTCCTAGCAATGTATTTCTTTCTTCCCCTGTACAGCCTACCGTTTTTTCAGTTCTAAATACCTCAATCAACTTTTCTTCCTGATCTCAGTTTTCAGTGAACAATTTTTAAACACAACTTTTTTTTAGTCCAATCAATTCTAATACTTATTATTCCCCTTGTTATTTCACTAGAGAAAATTGCTTTTAAATGAAGAGGCAATTATATTATGAGAACTAACACTTCAGTTACATTAGAAGTTCTTAAATACTTTGGATGACTATAATATAATATCTCTGCCTGTGTTGGGAGGAGGTAGCCAAGTAATTAAAAACTAAATTACAGTATTGCTTAAAAGATGGATCGTTAGTCTTTTGCAGGCCATTTGCAAGTCAGCTCTGTTCTTCCTGCAATCCAATCAGAACAGAACTGGCTATACCAGTGAGACACTGAACTAAAGCTGATAAACCTTGTTTAGAGGCAGAATGTATTAGCTCACATTCTGCACCCTTTAGATCATGGCTACACAGTTCTGGATGATTCCAGAACAAAGATGTATCCATACAGACCAGAATTGCAATCTCAGATTTGCCTTAAAAACCAGAGTTGTTGTTGAAAAGCTATGCCTAGGACAGACTTTAAGGGATTAGTGACTGCCTGTGCTCAACTCCATGCACAGCTGCTTTTCCTGGCAGCTCCCTCGCTTGGGATAGAAGGCAGCTAGAACGCTGTATAACCATAATACTAATACTGCAGAACAATGCAGCAAAGACTCACAACATGGCAAAGACATTAAGACACAATGATAAGCAAGCTGCAATTATTTCAACTGCTAACAAAAGGGATTTTAAAATGGTTTTTGATTAGAAAATGAGAAGTCTAGGAGATTAAGCTTTTACAGGCTGATATGACTGGATAACAGAACCAAGAAACACCATACTTTTGTGTTAAAAAAAAAAAGAAAGTCCTTTTGCTTCTTGAACTTATTTGTGCTTTAAATAAAGTAAGTCTTCCCTGCTTTTTCCTTACAGTGTAAACTAGGCCTGCTAGACTTCTGAAGCTTTGCTACTAATACATCTAACCTGCTCTTCAAATTTAACATAGTGACTATGAAACATTGTGGGAAGCAATGATGAATTAAACCTGACCTTGGGCAGAACAAATCTTATTAGCCAGAAAAATCCCTAGAATCATACAACAGCCTAGTTTGGAAGGGACATCAAAAGATCATCTCGTCCAAGCTTTCGTAGGAAAGGGAGACTCAATGACATTATCTATCACCCTGTCCAATTGCATCTTGAAAACCTCCAGCGATGGGGACTCCACCATGTCCCTGGTGAGGTTGTTTCACTGACTGATTGGTTCTCACCATAAAAAAATGTGTTTCTTACATCAAGATGAAACCTCTCCTAGTGCAACTGGTACCTGTGGCCCCTTATCCTGTCCATGTGGCTACTTGTGAAGAGAGAGCCTCCACTCTCTTTGTAGCTGCCCTTTAAGTACCGTAGTATTGTGATGAGGTCCCCCTGAGCCTTCTCTTCTCCGGGGAGAAAAGACCAACTCTTTCAGTCTTCCCTCACAGGGCAGGTTCTCCAGCCCTCTGATCATCTTTGTGGCCCTCCTTTGGACCCTCTCCAGTCTGACCACGTCTTTCTTGGATTGTGGCAGCCAGAACCAGATACAGTACTCCAGGTGCAGCCCAACAAGTGCTGAGTAGAGTGGGAGATGATTGCATCTCTGTCTCTGCCAGTAATGTCCCTGTGGACGCAGCCCAGGATCCGATTTGCCTTCACTGCTGCAGGGGGCACATTGCTGACTCATGGCCAGCTTGGTGTCCATCAGGACCTCCAGGCCCCTTTCAGGAACGCTGCTCCCCAGCCACACAGACCCTAGCCTGCTGGGCTTTTTGGTTATGTTGTGCCAGACGCAGGACCTTGCACTTCTCTTCCTTGAACTTCATGCAGTTTTTGCTTGCCCACTCTTCCAGGTTGCCCAGGTGTCTCCATAAGATGGCTCTCCTTCTGACGTGTCCACCTCACCACCCAGTTTAGTGTCATCAGCAAACTTGGTGAGGCTGCTTTCAATGCTGTTGTCCAGATAATTTATGCAGATGTTCCCAGGGCACCCCACTTGTGACAGGCTGCCAGCCTGAACTGAAACCATTGACCATCATCCTCTGAGTGTGACTCATGACCCAATTTCCTACCCATCTCACAGACCACCCATCCTGTCTGTATCTTGCCAGTTTGTCTAGGAGATGGCTATGGAAAAAGAAAGATGTGTATATTTTCATAGTTCTGGTAGTCATAAAAAAAGAAATTGCTTTCTGAAGTAAAAATCCTCTTGAGATTTTTTCAAAGTACAAGAGATGGTGTATCAGTTCTCAGTTACACCAGAGCATCTCTGAGACCCCAAACTTTAAAATTAATTAGGTTAGATAATGATGGATATTTATTTAGAAGAGTTTGTTAGGACTTACAAACATGCAATTGCTTTGTTGTATACATATAACTATTGAAAGCTAACTTAAAAAAGTTAATAAAGTCTGTTCTCTTCAAGACAGTTTAGATCAATGGCCCACGTCTTATATGCTGCCTCAAGCATTTTACAGAGTTACTGTGTCTCAAAAAAAGCCTTACTATTAACAGCAAAGAAAACAACTTACTCAGTTCCATGGAGAAATTACTTCTTTTAAAGTAACTTAAAAAAGGCAGTGCTATTCCTACCCTGAGAGTTGATAGAAAAACATGGGAGTTCCACACTGCCCCAGAAAATACAGACTTTCCTTTTTATGGAAATTACAAAATCTGTCAGCTTCCTTTACAAAAACTGTTAAAAAGCCAGCTTTGGCACAAGCAACAGGCATTTGATAGCTGCTGGTTTACATCCAGTATGAACTGGAAACCAGGTAACCAGCAACAACTAGGATCAGACCTCTTGGCAATAGACAGCCATCATTTTGCCTTCCAAAGCCCGGTTTAGGGCTCTGCGAGACAAGTGTTGCTAACTTCTATTTGGGTAGCTGAAGAAGTCAGTTAGCACACTGAGCTTCCGGATTTACCCCTCCACCAAAAACTTACCAGTCGTACAGCAGGGGCAGAAGCTAATGAGTTCAGTGCTGGAAGGCTGTATTTGAGAAATGATACTGATGACTAGTTAGATAGTAGGCTGTGTTGTGAACTGTAGTGACTTTACAGCAGATAGGTATTTGTATCTGCTACCTCTACATCAGAAAAAAAGCTGGTGGCAAGGGTCAAGGTGGTTAGGTACGGTAATACTCTAATCCATCATTTCCAGATCTCACAGTGGGCTCTGTCAAAAATTACCCTCAGCTCAATCACTGACTTGTTCAAGTATTCTTTCTACTACTTTTTACCATTGAATTTTTACTTTCCTGTAGAGTATTTCAAGCAACTTACCCTATCTTGCTTATAAAGCAACCCATTTGATCAGCTGTTTTAAAGATATATTACTTTGCAGTACAAACACTTTCTTTCCAAATCAGTTATTAACTATAAACACCATCCATAAAAGGTCAAGAATTTATGAGAAAACATTATTTCTATCAGCTTGTCTTTCCAAAGGGTGGGATGAATTAGCTAGGAGATTATTCTAAAGGAAGCAGGCGGATGAGTAAGCTTTCCATTCTCCAGCAAATCTTTCCACTAACACTCTCTGAAGAGAGGAACAAAGCGAGCAGCCTAACAGAGAGATGCACAGCACCAGTAGAATTCAGAGTTCTGAATTCTAGCCGGTACCACTCACAGAGTCATCAAATGATATATGTGCTGTGGGTCATGGATCCAGAATGCCTCGTGAATTAAAAGACTGAGGACTGAGCCTAAGACTGACGCTCAGCCCACAGCCTCCCTTTAAGTCATGGGGTTTTCTGTACGACAGTCTGGTTTCAGTCTGTATGTCCAAAGTCTGGCAGATGCATTCACTCAAAGACTCCAGTTGCCCTGAAACCTCCTACTGCCCATGTAGTGTCAGAAGTCTTTGGACAGAGTGACAGCAGTCATTACCAAAGTAATAAAGTCCTTACGAAAAAGAGAAAACAATTATTCGTGCAAAAGGCAAAGGAAACTCTTCGTTATCCTGAAAATGAAAACATGAAATTTGAGACAGAATAATTAGAAGTCTAGAATCACCAGTCTGCTCACAGAGGAAGAACTGAAGGATTTTGCCACTTTGATGGGAACAACCCTTCAAACACAAGAACTGCCACAAATCTGCTCAACAGAGAAAGACTAACCCAAATAACTGAACAGGCCAATGTAGTACTACATTCATTTTATAAAATGCAGATCATTAAAGCTATAATTTCTAACTGCCTCTAGAAAAATCTGTCAGGATTGAATTTCAATTTCAAATGGCATTTAAGAAAGTTACCCAGTATTTTTTTCAAAAACCTGCAACAGTCAACTAAGATAAAGACAATATTAAAAGAATGGAAACATCTCACAAACATAAGCTATGTATCAGGAATGATGAAGCAGATTATTTTAAGGCTTATACGTTGATTCTAAGTTTCCAAAATCTATAACCATAAGATGCATGCAAAAAGCAAAATAAAGAGATTAGCAAGAAGGTAAAGTAAACCCAAGAACTCTGACTGGCAATTATCATAGAATCATAGGGTTGGAAGGGACCTCAAAAGATCATCTAGTCCAACCCCCCTGCCAGAGCAGGGTCACCTAGAGCACATCACCCAGGAACGCGTCCAGGCGGGTTTTGAATGTCCCCAGTGAAGGAGACTCCACAACCTCTCTGGGCAGCCTGTTCCAGTGCTCTGTCACTCTCACAGTAAAAAAATTCTTCCTGATATTCCTCTTGAATCTCCTATGCTCCAATTTGCATCCATTACTCCTTGTCCTATCACTGGTCATCACTGAAAACAACTTCTCTCCATCTTCCTGACACTCCCCCTTTACGTATTTGAAGACATTGATGAGGTCACCCCTCAGTCTCCTTTTCTCCAGACTAAAGAGACCCAGCTCCCTCAGCCTTTCCTCATAAGGGAGATGTTCCACTCCCTTAATCATCTTTGTGGCTCTACGCTGGACTCTCTCAAGCAGTTCCCTGTCCTTCTTGAACTGAGGGGCCCAGAACTGGACACAATACTCCAGATGTGGCCTCACCAATGCAGAATAGAGGGGGAGGAGAACCTCTCTTGACCGACTC
>VXBO01003377.1:716148-755961 GCA_013400135.1 Rhinoptilus africanus
CTGGGGCTCGTGGGGAAAGCCTGCAGGAGTAAAGACAGAGGCAAAGAAGGCATTCAGCACCTCTGCCTTCTTTATATCCTCTGTCACCAGGGCACCCACCTCATTCAACAATGGGCCTATATTGCCTCTAGTGTTAGTTCTGTCGGCTATATATTTGAAAAAGCCCTTTCTGTTATCCTTAACCCGACTTGCAAGGTTAAGTTCCAAGGAGGCCTTAGCTTTCCTAGCTGCCTCCCTACATCTTCTGACAACTGTCCTATATTCCTCCCAAGTGACTAGCCCCTCCTTCCATGATCTATAGATTTTCCTTTTCCACTTGAGTTTGACCAGCAGTTCCTTCTTTAACCATGCTGGTCTCCTAGCTCCCTTACTAGATTTTCTACTCATTGGGACACACTGATCCTGTGCTTGCAAAAAGTGGTCCTTGAATGAATTATGGCTGAACTCAACTGAATCAAAATGACTGAAAATGAAGTGTTAAAACGAAATTATCAAAACCCCTTACCACTACTCATTGTGCTGTCTACTTATTTCAAAACTCAGGTATCTGATTCAATTTGCAGGACACTGACAAACAATGCTCACCATATCTTCATAAAGCTTGCATTTTCTAGGATAAAGCATTCATAGATATCTCAGGGCCTTATCAATACATTTGTCATCACACAAGCTCTTCTGGTGGACACTATTTCAACCTAATATTAATGAGGTAAGTATTACATTTTTATACTATGTGACAAGCGTTATGAAGTGTTAAAATACTTGGAAAAAAGTACCTTTTGTATAATCAACAACAGCCTCCAATGCTGCTATTCGGACATCTATGAAGTGTCCATATTCTGCATATGACTTGAAGAGAGCAGGATCACTTGGGACATGACCATTTTTCTGCAGCACCCGAATAGCTTTTAAACAGCTAGATGAGGCAGAAAGAGGAAATTTACATTAAGTTTATGGAATGTCAGCGAAGAAGAATAAAATTGCTTTTTTCAAAATCAAGTACTGCAATTTTTCTAGAATTACATTATCCATATTAACGCATTACAATTACTTCCATAGCATTAACACATAGCTCTCACTAACTCTGAATTAGGCAGAAACACAATCAAAATTCCCCACCATGTCAAATCCCTTGTTTGGTTTCAGTAGAAGTGTCCTAATTTACAGAGAAAACACAGCTCAGGTTATGTTGTGTACTCTACAGATACTGTTACAAGGATACCTTTTGCAAATGTCATAAACGCTCTTCTTAAAAAGGCACAAGCATGATCAACTTATATCTGCTATTAAAAGTCTACATCAATAGAAATTGAGGTTGAAAAACAAAGCAATTGAGGAAAACTTGGTTTATCAGCTTTTGGAAATTGGAAGGGATTTGACATTTAAGATTAAGAGATACAAGCTAAAATTTCATATACTAAGTACAAAGGGTATATAAAACCCAAAAAAGTAGCATTAATGTGTCTGCTCTCTTCACGTGTACAACAATTATTAAACCGCACCTGACTGTAATGGTGTGCCTGTAACTGGGAAGAAGCTTCTCCATATTTAGGAAACGCGTAATTTCCTCAAGAATAAGTCGAACATCAGGATTTAAGTTATCCAATGTTCGAACTTCATTGTTCACACTGACTGCAGGAGTTACAGAGTTGGCTAGGGCATCAATCAGCTCAGCACGATAATAGTTGTCTGAAAACTAGATAAAAATAGGATTTAAACACAAGCAAATATAATAATGTATAGTCTTTAAAAACTAAGAAATGTTCAAGCACTGTTACAGAATAAGATCTTAAAACAAAAGCCATGTGAGAAACTGCATGAGAAAGCAAAACAGGAATAAATTTGTCCTGAAAATGGACTGGAGAGTGATTGAGCAAGCAGACACACTATCAATCATTGATCTTCACTGTGTAAAATGAGCATATTAATTGTTTTATAAACAGCAATACATTGTTTTATAAAAATGGAAAAATCAGGCATTGAAAATTTTCCAGACATGGAAAATGAGCACCAGTATTTCTAGATGTGAGCATCTAAAACTACCTGTTTCTATATTCAGTACCAAGGTCACCAAGGTTAATGGGTGCTTAGCACCTCAGAAAATCAGGCAGTTTATACAGATAGCAATTTCACAAGCTTCTGAGTTGAACTACTGGGTTCGCTGCTGCCTGGTGAGAAAACGTTTCTTCATTTGCTCCTTTTACCTGGGCTCACAGTTTCACACCTTGCGTTATGCTGGCTGCTGCATTTGTCGGTCATGTTAATTTAATAAGCAGCAAAAAGTAGAAAAATAAAATTTAAAAAGCAGAAAGAAGTACCAGACTTGAATATTAGTTAATCTAAACAAACCCATTATCTCTCAGATCCGGCAGAAGATGTCAAATACATGCGTGGAAGGGACATGTGGAGAAGTGAGGCGGGATCTCTCCTTTGGCGGTGGGGAGATGTTAGTACAACTCCCACATTCTGTGACTACCGGTGCTTACCTTCACATGTCTAACTCCCTACCTCTATCATCCTCTTATGTCAATATCTCGCAAGTGTCTTGTTACAGTATGTGTTTTTACACACAAGAAAGTGAGGCTGAAGAGGCTTCATGTTTGCTCCACTTAACTTCGGACACTTAATTGGGAAGATTATGCTAGGCTCCTAGCAGTTGTAGACTTCCTCTGTAGCTAGGGAGATGGAGTTTTGTATCATCTCAGGATCTTAAAGGCCTAATCACTCTTCAGAGGTGGTCTGTGTGGGAAGGAACTTTAGATGACAACACTTCCAACTCTGATGCTTCTATTTAGTGATGGAACAATATTAACCTGGGTTTTGGCTGATATTTAACTAGATGAAGACAATCCAGTTCTGTGAGCTAGAGCTGTCATTCAGAACCCAGAACCCCAGAGCGCTGTATATCATTCTTTTTTCTTTCAAATACTCAAGTTGAAAAAAGCCCCGACAAACCAGTGCTTAGTATTGCATGCTACATGTTAGCCTAATCCACATTTTCTCAAAACACATGGGTCTTTTGAATGAAAAAGCAAGAAGCAAGAAAAGCAAGAAAAGTACGCATGCAAGAAAAAGTACGCATGCAAATGAAGACTAGCAGGTCTTTAGTCAGTAAGCACAAAGAGCTTTGAAATATCCAAGAAATGCTGCCACAGAAATGTCAGCTACAGAACATTCTGTAACGTTTACTGTTCAGTTTAGTGTATCACCTTTTTATCAACTCTTCCAGCCAGATATTTACATTACTGGTATAAATTATCATACAGTTGATTAACTAAGACTTTTTTCAACAAAATAGTGAGATATTAAAATAAGTACATTCTTTACCTTATTCTTCCTGTTATCGTTATACTTGATCAAATCCAAAATAAACATTAAAACCTCCTTAGGACAGAGGTTGTGAACATCCCTCAGAAGGGCCATGGCAACAGGCATAGTCTGTTTAACGAAATAAATACTATCATCATTCATGCATTAGTGAAGTGATAGTTACACCCTGAAAAGAGCTACATCCTGAAAAGGAACAATTAACAGTTTTACAAAAATCTCTGAAAAGCCGTATTTAAATGCTTTTTGAAAGCCATACCACATGCTATATAATTTTCAGATAAAATAAACTATGTAATTATTGCTCAATAATTAGTCATAGTGCAGACATATTTGAAAAAAGCTGTACATCCAAGAAAAGACTCTCAATTCAAGGAAATATCAAAAAGGTAATAAACAAAAAATAACAAACAACATAAACCGATGACGGAACTAATTCTGCAACAGACACTGAATTTGGGTGTTCTCCTGTGAACACAATGTCTAAGCTTCCATTACCATTGAGAAGTATAGATCCAATACAGTCAGCAAAGGCTAAAGAATTATCAGGGAGACAGGTACTAAGAAAACAAAATTTGAGTTTTCTCTGTAATCAGGAACATGAAATCTGTAAAATAAGAACTAAGTCATCCAATAATTATAAAGCAATTCTTGAGAGAAAACCATTGCCACTCATTTTGTTATTCACTGGACAACCAACAACTATAGGTCCCAGTAAAAACCCCTGCATTAAGATCAAAATAAGCTGCAGCAATACATGATGTTGACAATTAATAGAAAGGAGGGAGCAAGGAGGATTATGCAGTGCCTTGAAATAAAAAGCCCACCTATTTAGGTAAGATTTAGGAGATTTTATTTGCAGCATGATATCATTGCCATTAATGAACAAAGACAGCTGCTGAATTCAGCTAAAAGATAAAATGAATAGATTTGTTACTGTGTAATAAATTCCACATAAGAACGAGCTCACAAATATTTACAAATAATCATTATAAGTACTCCATTCTTCTGAAGAAACAGTTAATTTCAACTGCACAGAAAACCTTGCTAAAATTTTGTTAATTGATTTTTGACTAAGTTGGAACAAACAGATGGATGCCATATAAGAAAGGAGTTATTTCACATTTTTATGAAGGGGTAAAAAAGCATCCATGTTCCTGTTGTTGTCAACAGTATGATCATTTTTGTATTTTGACATTTCTTTTTAAATATTCAGTGAAAGAAATCAATTTTACCTTTTGCAGAAAGTAGCTTTGAAAGTTCATGAAGTTGTTGGTCTTCACAATATTTGGGCAAGTCTTACAACAAAACATTCGGGTAAAGAGTGACTTCATGGCTGGTGGTCCTGTCCACGTACTTACCATGGAATTTGCAATCTGTATAATTAGGGGAGAAGGGAAATCATATTAACATCACCACTGCAAGTTTAGTTTGGCTGTAGACAAATACACATTTCCCATAATCAAAAAGGGTGATTGCCAAGAACACAGTGTCCTTCATACAGATACATATTTTCATCAATGTATTATCTTATATTAGCTGTTTCCACCAAGATCCCTAATATATCTTCCTAACATTAAAGGTAAATTTTATTAAAATTCTTCCACTTAGAAGATGTCTGCAACTGATTATCTTTCCATTGTAAACTTCTGTTCTTAATTATTTTCTCTTTTATATTTTAGATGAAAATTCTGTGTTTACTAAGCCAAGTTTCTGACTCTACAGAAGCCAGTGATGGAAGAGGCTTCTGCAATACCAACTTCCCAAATTTACCCTGCCAGTAACCTCAGCCTAGACTTGAAGAAGGCCTCAGACACCCTAAAACTAAAAGACCACCCCTAAAGTGAAAGGCAAGTCAGCTACCTCTAACTTTAATTGTAATTCAGTTCAATGCAAGTCAAGAGACTGTTGCACTGAGACGGTTTTATTGCTACAGTCTGTTTTGGTGTGAGACAGAAAGATTCCACAAAGACAAAACTGTTTTTGTGCCTTCCCAGCATCCTGAGTTTCATAAATTTGGTGTACAGAGCAGCGAAAGCCTGCAGAGAAGACGACACCTATGCCTGATGGCAGATTAAACCTGATGACAGATTGCCTCTGTGTGTCTGCACAAACAAATGGGGCCAATGCACCATACAACACAGCAGGAGTTTCCATTACTACAGACACACCACAAACAAAGGAAAAAAAATCTGTTCTCACACAGGAGAAAATGAATTTGATGATTTCCTTCTAAATCATTTAGTGTGTTTCAAAGGGTATTACATATGCAGTAAGAGAAAGAAAAGCAAGCGGCTATGTGAAGATGGCCAGCAATCCGTTTCACCATTGCTCTCACATAAGGTTGGAGCTTTGTTACTGAAAACCATTTTCCTGTTCAAGCTTCAAAGTCAGGCTTCAAAGGAAACTCAGAGGGAGAAAATGCTGCGGTCAGACTAGATGTTCCCGTTGCAATAACTGAAGTCTTTGAACTAAAGATGCAGATAAGCTGCTTCTGTAAACTACACATCAACTCCTCCTGCAGAGGAAGCTTAATCCCAATAGAACCCACGGTGATGAACTTAAAACTGCAAATGTGAAATTTCTGCAGCAGTGTAACATAAAACCCAAGCCCCAAAATTTTATCAAAGGTTACTATATTTACCAGATATTCATTATTTCATTAAAATTGGGGTGTAAATTTTTAAACATTTTTAGCTTCTACTTATTTTAAGCATTTCATTTTGCAAAATCTAAAGATGAACAACTGTATTTTCAAATTAAAAAAATAGTAAGTAAATAATATTTTCAGTATTTTTTAGTCTTATAATGTGTTCTGATTCATTTTAATTTCTCTTTAAATACCATAAGAATCCAAGTTTTCTGCTTATTCTACTGATATGCCGCTACACACTCTGAATTCAGTGTATTTGAACATTCCCCACACCACAATGCTAGCAGCCCACTTTGCATTATTTCTACTTTATGCCTGAGAGACCGTAGTGCTAATGTATATAGTACATTTAGAAAATGTCATAAATTCAGTTTTGTAACTGCATTATCACCTATCATTTCTCTGTATCGACATGAGTACACCAAGAATGTTTTACAATTGTAATCTCAATCTAGCTAGAAGTGGCAAATCAACAAAAAAGAACCCTCCCCTAAAAAACATGAGGGCCTTGGCTTTTTTTCAATAAAGAATACAAATCCTGAATATTTACAGGCTGTGCAAATTAGACTAAGTTAATGACTACAGGAAGTAACTCTTACTATTGCCCTGATGCTGGAACTAGTGAGAGAACACATTACACATTCCTCCTAGATAATTTATATAAACATATCTACAACTCTGTCCTGCCGTGCTCCTTCACCTTGATTCAATGTCACAGCGATAGTTTTTGCTTAGTTTTATAATCTTTTTTCTGTAAGGCAACTTTATCTGAGGACCCAAGGTTTTTCATATGCTTACAACTAAGCAAAACCGGTTATGATTATCTGCAGCCCAATTGCATGAACTCAAAATAAAGACAAAAAAACTATTGCATTTAAACATTGTAACAACTGCTCTTTTAATATTTACCTGTGGAATATACACTTTTAAATATTCCAAGTCAATTCATTACGAAATGTGCGTATTTTAAATCAGATGGTGGCAATACTAATATTAGCACATGTACAGTCAGTATTATATCATTGTTTCATAATAATAAAATATTTTGTCACAAAGATTTCTTGGATTTTGATTTTCAACATATGGCCAAAGGATTTATTTCTATACAGGTACTGAATTATTCTCAACAGGTACACAGCAGAAAGCAAGCGATATGCCAATAATCTGAACCCTACAAATTGTCAGTATGTATGCCTTTATGTCCATGAAAATGTTTCAACAGCATGCCTTTTCAGAAACTCTTAATTCTTCTGTGTTTCCACCCAGTTGTTTTATAGGGTTCTCTAATTTTCATTCTTGAAGTTCATTTTGTGTCTAAAAAAAAGCAACCTTCCCCTTTAAAGGCAACTATTTGGCTTTTTAATATTCAATTGGAGGCCAACATGATGTTTCTTTTATGCCCCTATTCAATCTCAAGCAATACAGAACAGCAGTTTGAATTCACATTAGACAGACATGAATTTCAGCACTCCAGAGTTCTCAACAGACAGGCCAAGGAACTTCCCAGTAAAATAAAAAAAATATATTTTGGCTCTGAAAAAAATTCAACAAGAGTCTTTTATTTCTGCAACTTAATGAAATCTGGAAAAATCCCCTGTGGTTTTCTGTCTGACATCTCAATTTTGACAATTATGAAAGCCTTCTGCAGTCTCCATTTACAGACTAAAATAATACAGCTTTCCTTTCAGATCAGTCATGTTAAAAATACTTGGCAAACACATTTAAGAGGCTAAATATCAAGCCAGTTTAGGAACTGTGATGAGTTTTGACCCATTTTCAAACGCTTACAATTTCTAACAGATTTCTTCCCTCACTCCCATCCACACCACCTCACCTTTGCAAGGCAGAAGCAGGCCAGCATTCTCACTCGGTAGAAACATTGCTCCTGTTCTAGTATATCAGTCAGTGCGAGTCGCGAGGCTGGAGTGGGGAACTTTTCCAGCGCCAGAATGGCTTCTTCCTGTGCAACCACATCTCTCTCATATCGAAGCTGATACTGCCACATGAAATCAGATTGTTCAAATTCTACCTTCCTCAGTACTGACATATCAGGGTCTATTCTTATCCAGAGCAAAGGGGAATCAGCACTAAGACAGACATGAAAAACATTAATAGCTTACAACATTTCAAGACTGTAGAAATTCAAAAGATGTTCTAACTTGTTAAGAGTTATTTTAAAAATATTTAGAGTCAAAGAACCATAAAAGAATCTAAGTTAGAGCGAGCTTCTGAAAGTTGCCTGTCCCATTCTCCTGCTTCTAGGATGGCAAATCTGCAGCCTCCCAGGGCAATCTGTACAATGAGTTACAGTGAATTACAATGAACACAGCGTTTTAGTATTTTTAATGTACAGATCTCAGTTCATGGTAAACTACTATATAATCTCAAAATATTTAATTCTACTTCCTCAGACACCATAAATTTCATAGATGAGCAGCACTTTATGACCTTTTACTGTTTAAGACTACAAAAAAAAAATCCAACAAAGAAAATCTGGTTGTAAACACACATTTTTCTATATACTTTTTTTTACCAATATATGTCAAAGTGCTTTACAAACACACACATGCTATGGTGTTGAAAGCTGACAAGTGTAACCATACAAATGCACAGACCTGCCAAGCCAGATGATGATAAAAGTGAAAGGATTACAGTTTCAGTCCTACAGATAAAATTACTTGTATTCCATCCAAAGAAGCATTTTATACTTTAGTATTCACACAGCACCATGACTGCAGAAGTCATTTATGGGAGCAACAAGCACAAACTATATAATAAAGTCTCTTACTCAGTTTTCCACACAAAATTGGTAACAGCAAAATACAGACATGGAATTAGGAGAGAGTTTGGAATGATGAGAAGAGCATCATTATAAATATGATGCATATTTCTATATATATCTGTAGAATATCTAGAATTACTGTCAAACAGTAGCTAGGGAAGAAAGGCTAGTGAAAAGAAGAGCATATACAGAGAATTTAGAAGAATAGAAAAGAACAAACATTATCATATATGCTTGGAGGAGAGAAGTCCAAACTGGACAAAAAAACGACAGCATCATTGATTAGAAGGTTAGCAGATAAGCAAAGCATAACTGACTTGCATAAAATCATGTACCAGTTCAAAGGTAGTTGTAAGAAAATCATTAAGGTCTCAGCTCAGTGTAACGCAATAGCTACTTGAACATAACTGATCAGAACTACTCATAAATACTTATGTTAATTGCTCTTAAATACAATTAAAAACTATTTATTCATGTATCAACTTGGTTGTTAACCAGGTTGTTGAGTCCCCTTCTCTGGCGACTTTCAAGACCTGCCTGGATGCAGTCCTGAGTGATGTACTCTAGGCAATCCGGCTTTGTCAGGGGAGTTGGACTAGATGATCTCTAGTCCTCCCTTCCAACTCTGAAACTCCGTGATTCCGTGAACTATCATATAGAAATGATAACAATAACTTGCTCAATGAAAATATCCCCTATAAAATTATTTCTCATCATATTTTAGATGAGGTTATATTTACAAGAATCTCAAACACTTTTAAGGTGACAAGCGACCTATACTCTTCAAAGAGACACATTTAATTTTCAAGAGCAGATTATTTACTTCCCTCGGACAGCAAACAAAGTACTAACACCTTCAGGATTTCTGAGAGCACCACTGGTTCCAAGTCAAGGAGGGTAAAGTGGGTATTTACATTGAGCAAGAATTTGCTTCCAAAGAGCTAAACACTTCCAACTGAAATTAATGCTAGTATGAACTTCAGTATGAAGCATTTCATCACTTATTTTCAATCTAAAAGTATTCTTTCAGAATTGCTCACAGATTTCAGGAATTTGTCTGTCTTAGTGATAGTTAAATGGTCTTCATCAAGGTCCAACAAAAAGTGCTCTTACTTTGTTTCAAGCAAATTCTTATTTATATTTTACCTATGAAGTCAGCTGAAAGATATTAGAAACGTGCAAGAAAGAATCATCATGTCAAAGATTTTTTTTAAAAAACTGATTATAGTAACTAATCCATACATTTTACACCTCACCAGAATTTTACCAGCTAGAGAAGAAAGTCTCAAAGAAGATAAAAATGTAGTAGTCTTGAAATTTGCCAGTCATATACCGAAGCACAACATACATTCAAATCCTTCAAAACAGCATGCTTTAGACAAGGGGAATATGGCTCAGTTTCACTCTGAGGAACAAGCTAACTCACTCCATAGCAGAAAGGTCCATATCCACCTCTTCTCCATTCATCAATGGAATCTTCTTCTTCTTATTTCTATTAAAAAAAGAGAAAATAGGGAAAAAAAGTATTAAAAAAATATCATATTAGTGAAGATATGTTTATAGATAGAGCTTAAGCCTGCAAAAGTACTCTCTGTGTATTTCACACTGAAAAATAATGCTCTCTCCAGTAAAAAAATATTGACAACATTTAGCTGTGCATTAGTTTTGTTCAAATAATAATCAACAATACTTTACATTGGGTTAAACTTGGCTCCCACCATTTTTACCATTACATGTAAGCATAAAACGCTGAGAAGTAGAGGTGAAAGTAGTTATTAACATGCATTACGAAACTGAGAAAATCTGTTTGGGAAGTACATTACTTTTCGTGCCCATTACATTTAGTGAACAGCCCCAGCACTCTTAACAGAAAAGGAAAACTATGCAAGTGTTTCATTCATATGCCTTCACTTGAGGCACTCCTCTGGCCTACATTTGTCCTCCCTCTAATTTATCTAATGCTATTCAAAGGCATTTTGAATACTTTATTAATTAAAGTCTTAATTCAACTCATTTTATATGAATAATCTCTTTATAAAAGTTCTACAAAATTTTAAGACTTTTCCTTATAATTAAGAAATACATATAAAATGTAAGGTTTCCTGCTGTCCATAAACAGTAGTAAATTCTATTTTTGCTTCTTACATCATAGGTAAATCTTATTCAGTAAGATTAACAAAATATAAACACTAAATTTAAAAAGCATGTATTTATCGCCAATGGACTATACATTTTCATATATGCATACTAAAAATATTTGCAGTTTGTATTTTAATTCTTACCTTCTGCTTTTAGAATGGCAAGGTATATCATGTTTAAGACTGTTTTCTTCAATCTGCAATGTGTGGTTGAATGATCCATCAAGTTCTTGCACTGTCACTTTAAGAGGACCCTTCAAGTTCAAAAGATTTTGTTGGCAACATTAAAATTATGCTTATTAATGTGTAGGTATACTTGTATCTGTAGGTAAAATTTGGAAAATAGACCTTACCACGTATTTCTGAGTCCCAGGAGACGTGTAGTCTTGTTTTATTTCCAATTCCAATACATTCCGTTTTCTATTAAATGCAAAGCTACCATAAAATTTTACCACTCCACTCTGATCACTAATAAGCAGTATAGGAATTCCAGTGCACAATGCAGTAGTTATAAACAAACATAATTCTCAACGTTTTCACTCTTTACACTTACTTTATGCTTCATTCCTAGAAATTCCCGTCCCAAGAAAATCAGCAAATGAAAACACTTATGTTCATTCATGAACTTTTAAAGATTTTTTTCCTTTGAACTGTTCTTTAATGTATAATCATGTACCTTATGGAAAAACACAGAAGTACAATGAAAATTACCTAGTAAGAAAAGTCATTATGAAACACTGTATTGGACCCCACTACATTCAATGTCCTTGTCATGCTCTCAGAGAAAGTAATTGAGTATGACTTCAGCAATTTCAATATGATTTGTTTTACTATGTATTTCAGTTAAATAAAACTCAGGGGAAAATTTAGACATTAGCTTCTGTTTTCTACCCATGCTACATTTCACTCACTTACTTTACTGCAGTTTTTCAAACTGAGTCATTGTGAGCATCCACATGTGCGTCTGCATATAAGTTCACATTTACATGAGCGTATACAGTATGACTGATAAAAAGTAGTGACCTCACTCTGCATTTTTACCCCAGACAACGATTTCTTCAAGTCAACTGTTCCTATGAATAACTTCATCATTCCTTATTTGTATGCAAGTCATTACTACACTTTATTTATAGTAAAACTGAAACACTAGAATGAAGTATTTTAATCTAGTGCATGCTCCCCAAAAGTCTCTAACAATGTAAGACAAAAGTGGAGAAGAAAAACCTGTTCTTTCATGTCCTTACATTTAAGGGAGGAACTGCCAGAGTCAACGAGACTTCTTATCATACACGTGATTCATTTTTCTCCCAAAATATGTGCATTTGGCTAGATATCTCAGACCGGTTCTGTTCACAGTGGCTGCCTTTATAAAGGTCTGTGACTTTGTCATCAGGTACAACTTAACGCATTTTAGCGGTTTCTTCAGCACAAGGCTTAAACTCAGCATCAACGCAGCACCCAACAGCATAAGATAACGCTACGTAACAGTAATAAAATAACCTCCCAAACAATACAAAGACCTCCTGTGGTCTAACAAGGCGGAAAATCTACAATCACAGATGCAACAGTGCTTGAAGCATGGTAGGGAGGTTGCAACCACAGGATTAAACACAAGTTACAGTTAACAGGATCAGTCTTGGGGCCAAGACCAGAGCAGCTGAAAAATCCCCAAATCTGAGAGTTACTATTCTTCTCTGCTTACAGAACAGATATAGTTAAGATTCACCCAGCTCCAACAGTAATGCTGACACTTAGGTATGGCTGCAGTGATTATATATACATATAGAACCCCTGTTCTCCTCAAGTGCTTGGCACAGCTAAGTGTGGAAATTAAAATAATGGGTATTTATGAATACTTCAGATGTAGATAAAATACTAACTTCTCATTTTACTCTATAAATATTAATTATACAGTGTTTCTTAGTTAATATTGAGATGTATGAAGATTACTAAATCAGCTCAAATAATGTCTAAATATAAACACCTACTTTTGTTTTCTGTTACAAAACTAAGGTATGGTTTTGCTGCAGTCATGTATCAGTTTAGCCTGCAGTCATGTTAATTAAAACTACCAATTAAACCTATTAAATTAAGCGAATTCATATTTACCATCATATCAATTCAAAATAAGAAACCCTATTCCTTGACTAATATCACTGAAATTTGAAGAATCCACACACAGAGGTTTATTTTACCTGCAATTGTAATATTAACACAAGCTACCAAGCTATTAAATGTCAGTGTATTTTAAACTATCAATCTGTGCTTTAGGTTACTTACTTCATGGTGATTTACTGGAAATTACATCTTAAAATGCACCAGACTATAGCATTTTCCACGTCAGACTTCAGCATATTTCTATGGGCAGTGTCCTCTGGAATCCCTTTAGTATAATTTGGCCTTAAATTCCAGCAGAGTTCTTGTGCTTCTTTCAAAGTAGAACTTAAAATCATGAAATACCTTCTACTAAAGAACACCCAAAAAAGCCAGCATACTCGAAATGGCTATGAAAGGAGTGTGAACCTGTGGCTCACATCTATTTCTAATTCAAAGAATAATGTACCTAACTGTTCTAAGCAAAGATATTTCATACCTCTCTTCACATTCCTTTAGTACTGCCAATTAAAAAACAAACTCATTCTCCGTATTAACAATCCAGACCAAGAATAAAAAGGATACACCCACTGCTTTATTAAAGGTTGGATGTCTTTGCCAGAGACATTTGAGATAGATTTCAAAAACCCAGATGTGGAAACCAACATCTGACTCCACATGTGAGACTGGAACTTCTGAGATGAAGCAGTGCTGGCCAGACTCAACAGCTTGTTGAAAACCTAAAATGATAAAAAGTTATAACTTTCACTAAATATTTCAATATATAAAATAAGTTTTTCTGTTTAGTTGCAGCTGAATTGCAACTAATGTCCAATAAACTCATTCTCTGATAACTGGCCTCAAAAAAAGTCTTTCAAAATAAAGACATTTCAGAAAATTATTTGTCCATATCAGAAATTGTGATTTGCAGACACAAATGTATTTTTACTTAAGGCAAACCATCCACGATGCTGATAAAAGCTCTGAAACCCCACCTACTTAACATGAGAAATATTTAATGGTAATAGAATTAAAATTAAAATGTCTTATTTGCTCATCACTGCTATAGGTACAACTTACCATGCAGGTTTTTAAAAAACACAGTTGAATTCAAAGTCAAATACAGAAACATTTTTTGGCATCCATTTTCTAGTTCTAAGCACCTGTATACTTCCAAACCATACAATTTGTGAGGTTACGTCACTGCAAGCAGGTGTGGCCTTTATTTACCAAATAATAATGTAGAGGGCATTAAATCAATTCTTTCCACCTGAGCTTTTTCAAAGAACCATCAGCTTTCAAAAATTATCTACAGTAAAACTGACCACTAACTATATTTGCTTTTTAGAAATAAAAGTCATCAGGCTCTCTGCTTTGCTATTCCTTTGTAAAAATTGCAAAGAATAATGAAGATTTATGTAAGAAAAGCTTAAATAAAAGGTACATCTGCTATATTTTCAAACTGACAAGACAACTGCTTATAATAACTCTAGCACAAGCACATACATGTGATCCTAAAAAAGCCAAACAAACAAATAAAAAAAAAACAAAGAAAGCTCTAGCCGACAGAAAAACGTACCATTAGGTTTCTAACTGGAGGTTTGTTTATAGTACTCTGTATTTTTAAAGCATGTCTCAAAACATATTTAGTAAAGAAGAAAAACTACAACTCTGCAGAAGGTTAGCATTTTATAATAAAATGACAATCTTCTATTCAATGGCTTTTTTCTGATTAACGATCTATGCTGCCTCTACCACTGAAAATTTTATAAAGTGGAGGGAGCAGAAGCTGGATTCTCATTACTTGCATTATTTGAGTAGATTAGCTCACAGCAACACCAGCTGGGGTCAGTAAAACAGGTCCTCAGTGCTAACAACCAATCACAATAACCCAAAACAATGAAATATCTTAACATTAAAGAGAATATGCAATATATAAAAAGTATTACAAGTTATGTATAAGAATAATAGCTAACCTTACCAAACACAAACAACCCACATTTTATGTTTGTTCTATCCTGCTAAAACTGAAAATACAAATGGAATCCTATGATGACCTGTTTTGTTCTTCCTTAAACGCCATTTAATGAATAAAATGCAAATAATGACAAAAAGTTGTCTATACTCCACATAATCATTTAAATGCCTACCTGTAACATGAACTCCATGCTAATCCTGTTCTCAATCAACCTCATAACAAGATGCGCTTTACACTGGAACATAGTGTAATATTCCCAAGACAGCGTGTGAGGGTGTTTGATAGAAAAATGTAAATGCGATGCAGGGCTGAAAAAGAAAATAAAATAAGAAAACCAGATCTCCATTTTGTATTTTATGGAATGAAACTTAAAATATACCTTAGCAACCAAGATTACATCTGCACCAACAATTACTTAGGATGTCTTTTATTGCTTTACAGTTTTAATTTATAACATGCTAAAAATGACAACACACTTGTAAAGAAAGGTGACATGGCTTTATGTGCCTGGCAAACAGAAAGTACTGGACAGAGAATAACGACAGGTAACAGATGCTGTGTATTCTGTAAAGACGGTGGTAGCAGTAGCAACCAGAGCAAGGAATTTGTGATGTGAGTCTGCAAATTACTCATTAATTGACATTTCTGCTGCTCCACTTCCGTTTAAAAATGATTGTACACATAGAATATTTTATATTTAAGGAAGTAATTCTTGCAATTAAAGAAAAGTAAGAGTTTTGAAATTCACAGCAGATTTTCATGTGATGGGCCAAAGGAATTGCTTGGGGTTTATTTTAGTTAGCAACTTTATGCTTTCAATACTTTGGCAAACTGATGACTTCTAAATCAGGTGACATGCCAAGGAAGACTAGGCAGAGCATTGTGTTACAGCTGCCACGCTGTTTCCATAACTTCAACTATCTGCGGTGCTCCTTCACACACACCCTTTTTATCTATAAGCAAAATATTTTAAATTTTTAAATTACATTCCATATCAGAAGACAGACAGACGGTGAAACCCTGATACTTTTAAAAACAGAACTGATTTCTGGATAGCCTTAGTGGCTGTACAGCAATACAACACCAAAAGACTTAATTTTTTCCATCCAGCTTTACACTTCAGAATGCAAACATTCTGACTTACAGTCCAGTTTCAAAGTATAAAATTAGCTGTAATACTGTAAATCTCGAGAAAAATAAGACTTTTTTGCCCCCTTCCAATTATTTGACAAGTGGCAATAATTAGAAGTCTGATGGCATTTTATTGATGAACCAAGGCTGTGGCAACTGTATTTTGTTGTACTCTATCTTTTCTTTCAGTTCTTTCCAGTGGACACTAGAGTTTTCAATGAACAAATAACAAATATCTTAAGAAATTGGACACACACCACGTCAGGCCAACTTCTTAAGAAGCAGAAATCCAGACTTATTTTAAGCTGGTCAGTAGAGAATCACAAACTAGCCATTACAACACAGAAAATGCCAGCTGCTTAAAACCTCTGGGCTCAAAATTGGACTCTTCCCCTGTGATTCTCACTTACGGATAACCTAACTAAATAATTCTCAGGAAGAATTTTTTTACTGTGAGAGTGACAGAGCACTGGAACAGGCTGCCCAGAGAGGTTGTGGAGTCTCCTTCACTGGAGACATTCAAAACCCGCCTGGACGCGTTCCTGGGTGATGTGCTCTAGGTGACCCTGCTCTGGCAGGGGGGTTGGACTAGATGATCTTTCGAGGTCCCTTCCAACCCTATGATTCTATGATTCTATGATAATTTCAAGATGGACCAGGATCTTGGTTTGTCTAAAGACTTTAGAAGAAGATACTCCAAGACAGGATGAAATAATTTATGATAAGCACTATGAGCCTGGTCGTTCATACCAGCTACCTCAGGAAAAGACTGATATGCCAGAACCTTCAAAGATCTGCGAAACAAACCATCTGAACTTCAACCAATCTTTCTATGCAGTTGACAGACGTATACCAGCAAGAAGCATTCTACCAGGATGGGACCAGCACTTGACTCCTTATCTGCAGATGTCAAGATTTCAGGAGATGGCAAGGACCAAGGTAGTGGCAACACATTATTATTTTTTTCCATCCTTCTATTTAGTGGGAGACTCCCTTGACTTTACTCATGAATGCCTGTTTAAACATCTTAAGACGATACAAAAAGAAAACTTCTAAATTTAAGCAAGTGCTACCCTTCCTAGGTAGACTGAGTATATAAATAAGAAGGTATTTAGATTTACTACTTGCTGTTTCTAGTTGTTAAGTAATTGTTAAAGTTCTTATCAAAATTGTCCTTTTATTTTGGATACTTTTATATTCTGAGGTAGGGAAGGGTTAGGACCATGAAAGAATTGAAATGCAGGGAGGAAACTGAGGTTGTGGCTCAGACATTATATAATAATTTGGTTTCAGTATAAAACTATTTATCCAGCTTCAAATTATACAGTTGACTGACTTTGGTAGACTCCTTCTCTTGAAAATTACAACCAAGCCAGGACCCAGATTCTTGGCCTTCTTAAAATTACTAAGTGTTGATTGATTTTGGTACTGGTTACATTATTTAACTGCAAATCAAAACTGAGACAAGTTCATTCAATATGAATACATTTATTCTGATTATATTTTTCTTCAATCATTAGACTTCTAAAACTTTTATTGAATTGGCACCAAATGAGAATTAAAATTAGTAATATGGACCTAGAACCTCTGTCAAAGTGAAAATTGAACTAGCTCTTCCATGGCAATTTATAATGCCCGCACTCTTGAACACGCTCCAGTTCTTCAATGTAAATCTGTCCATATGCTGCTTCCTTTTGAAATATATCTACATGTATTTCTTAATGTTTTTAGTTTTTACAACAGGGTGGTACCAGCACAATCAAAGACTGAAGAGAACCAGAATCTGAGAGGGGAGAAAACAAAATGAAAATGTAACAAACACAAAGGTTTGTTTTGAAACTGTCATCTATGCAGCAGATAACCTGCAGTATCCTTTCTTCCCTTTTCCCGAGCTCTAGGATTTTTTGTTTTAAATAAATGTTCTGTAGAGTAGTGTTTGTGTTTCACTAGACATAAACAGGAAGAATCTGCAAGACCTGTGTTTTGCATAGAAATTAATCATGTGTCTTAAAGAAGTTACTTTTTCCCAGTGATTTCTTTCCATATTCTGCTTCTAATTTAGTTGAAAAATTAGACTATTAATTAACTCAATTTTTTCTTCCTATTATTATTAGTTGGGATTGCTGTAACGCAAATATGCTTGGCAGGAAACCACATCATAACAACCACAACAAAGAAAAAATACATTGGAGAGAAATGTTCTAGACATGGTTAGGAAAATACCTCCCTAAATACAAATAATTTTCCTGAGTTAGGAACATATACTTTATTTACATACAGGGGAACTTTGTAACCTACAGGAAACAGCAAGTTGTAATTTATATTTAAGTGACACTATGATTATTATTAACTAGCTGTAATACAATGAAGTAGTGAAACAGATATAGAAACAGTGTCTAACTAATACACCGCATAGAGGAAGCATACATTTAAAAGCATTAGAAATAGATTTTAAAATTGTGTTCAAACCTAGAATACATACAATAGAACTAATAAAAATAACAGTTACAAAGAGACTTTTCTTTTAGTCAATTTCCTTTTTTTTTTTTTTAAACATGTGCCCTTTTTCTCTAATTTCATGTGATCCTATCAATCTCAGTTTAGTTTCTCTTGATAGGGGAGTATGTTGACAAACTGTAATGCTGCCAATTGAAAAGACATACAAAACCTAACTCAGTACCTGAAATTTTCCTTAACAAAACAAACAAACAAACAAAAAAAGGCACCATCACCAATAGGATGCCTAAAATGAATGCTGCTAGCTGGAACTTGCTTTTCAGAGGTATGTGTAACAAAAGCATCCAGGTCTGCTTCACTACTTGAAAGGACAGTACAGTGAGCAAAATTAAAATCCATCTTGGACAAAACTGAGTAATGGCTTGGCATACACAGCTGCATCTGTGACTGTCAACACAGTAGTTGTTGAGAATTCTTCTGGCTGGGAAACTAGCCAATATGTCCTATTCCTGATTTTAGAAAACTCTTCTTTTTTAATTTCTCAAAAAGGGATGACTATTCAAATTCTAAGTGGGTTATTTCTATACTTGATTCAGTTCTAAATCCAGAGTTTTCATTTTAAATAAACAAAACTTGGACTTGCACACACTGAAATGCAAGAGAACCACTGCTACAGACCATTAAAGATGTATTTTCATAATACCGAGGCTTCTGCTGCGGTAAAGATTTGAGAAATTCACATATTCTCCCACTCCACCTGCACATGCTAAACCTCACAATTTTGAGTTTCCTAAAGAGCAACTCTCTCTGACGCTGTGTCATAACTAGATTAATCTATCTAAGAAAAGAAAAACACAGAAAAAGGTTGTCATTAAAACCTGGGTAAACTTATTAATCTGACTTCTAGTAATCCTTTTCTACCTCCGCTGCTCAGTGGGTAGCACAGCAGTACCACAAAAGGGGTAAGGTGAAAATTCCTACACTAGCAATGCTGAAATGACAGTTATTGGGAAAATACAAACCCAGTCAGTTCACAGTTACTTCATCGATGACTGATCTAATATACTGTTTTTCCCCAATTGATTAAGAAATCTCAATATAAGATTGCAAGGTGGTAACTGAGAGTGGAAAGAAAAAAGAGCACAGAAAATGAAAACTGATGATACTGTAAAAAGGCTGAAGATTACTAACCACGCCAGAAATAGCTCAGGTCAAAATTCTGGCTCCATATTCTCTCTTATCCTCGTACTAAAAAGTAGCTTCACAACAGCATAAAAAACATTTGTTATACTTAATTTCCTTCAAGACTTAAAGTGAAAGAAAAATAAAACAACAGTGATTACTATATACTCAAGATGTACTTTATGAGACTGGTAATACACGCCTTGGGCAGCTGAAGATCTTCAGCCTTTGGCCTTGTGCTACACAACACACCCAACATATATATTAATGGCACCATAAAAACAAACCCTGTAATGACTTGCGGCTTAAATAAACATACTTGTCTTTCTCTTTTCCTCCTCCAAATATTGGATGCAGTAAAACTCCACCAGTCTTCAGTTCATATGCCACAATTTGATCTAACTCCTGAAAAGTACAACATACATAAGCAAGAATAATTTTGAAAAGTAGAGAAATTATTTAAAGAAGACAAGAAAGCTTTTCATATCATTGTTCAAGCCACACCTCCTCATTAAATTTGTTTACAAACACAAAGAGCATTTTAAAAGCAGGGATGTTCCTCAGCATGTCAAACAATAATAAAACAGTAGTAATTAGCAGTCAATACTTGCTCTGGGTTTGGATTGTGGGTCAACACACAACGATATTTAACTACAATATATCTAAAGAGTATTATTGTTCAATAAATTAGCTGTCTCTGACCCAAAGAAATACAAGCGACCACCGTTTCCTCGCAGTGTAAAGTAATACTGGGGAAAGCTACACAGCAGGCTGCAGCAGAGAGAAGCTCACCTTGACCCATGCCCAAGCCAGACAGAAGCCAGCTCTTGAACTGGACCATGAGCCTGAATTTGTGTGCTGCTGTGCACCCACGTTACCAAGCACACTTCAAGGCAGGATGCTCGCGTGGGTTCGCTATTACCCAACAGTCAACATGGCTTTCAAATCAAATCGGGTCAGCTGAAGCATAGAGAGAGTGAATTGATATCTGTCTGCAACCCAGTGATACTCAAGGAATTTCCAAATGTTGGTATGCATTGATATTTATTGATTCATATCAACTTAAACACTTTCATATAACTGTAATACATTCAAAGCAGTAAGGGCAGAACTGGAGGCTCTGACAGTAGCACCTCATAGTTCTATGTGGAAGTACTTAGCTAACTCATAGGGAAGAACATGAGCACCTAATATCCAGAAGCAACTTCTGCACACAGCAGCGAATGCTCAGGACAGACCTTCATCCAGTTCTACTGTTCTCTATAGCACCCACCCCTTTAGCACAGACAGCACATGACTGCTGAGCTGAATGCACGTTAGGCAGATAAGGATACGGTATTAGGTCCCCACATGAGTGAGAGATGTAAATGGAGCCCATGGGGTTTGGAATCTAGTTTTTGGAATAGGAAGCATCAGAGAATATGATGAGAGGAAGAGGAAGAAGCTATACATCTTTTTGAGAATGAAAGTTACTGGCAAAGAATGAGGAGTTACTGCTGCTCTCACTAGAAAGTACCTGTCTTAGAACATTATATTTGGAAACGTAAGGTATAGACTTCCAATAAGAGAGATCCCTTCAATGGGGATTTTTTTACTGTTTCATTTAGTACTTAAATGAACTAAAAGATACCTGATCCACTAATGATCCAAGGTAACACTGGAGCCCTTCTGAGCTGTATCGATGGCCATCACAGAACAACAAATTCAGCAAATATACCTCCTCATGAATCTCATATTCTATTCTGAGTCTTTTTCTGGTTTTGTGCAAAAGCCCAAACAAAAAGGGGAAAACTAATTGCACAGAGAGACAATGAAAATTATCATTCTTAGACCACTCACAGAAACGTAATCTGGTTAGCGGGTTTGGTGTTCTTCCTTGCAGCAAGTAGTAAAAATGTTTCAGCTTATAGTTTTGCATTGCAATCTAAAGAAATATTTAGTAGTGACAAAACTTAATTATAGTCTAGTTTTATATTGCATCTTCTTTGATGTAAAATGTCTGAAAGATATAGAAAATCCTACTATTATGTTACCTGTTTAATCCAGTGGCGATACTCATTAACACCAAAGGTTTTTTTCATCCAAAGGCCATAAATATAACCAGAGATTCCCTTTAGCACCCATTCATCTGACCTATAATAAGAAAGAAGCATGAAATGTAGCACTTCAAAAGGTATTTTGTAAGGGATGGTATTTTTGACCAGCTCAAAATAGCCACAAATTTCAGCAGGTTATATAACTTCTCTAAGTCAATAGGAGTCTGATGAGCTGTGAACCAATTTATGTAACTTGGCACCTGGATGGGACCAATGAAACTGAAAAGCCAGAGAAAACTGAACTTTTACCACAGAAGCCCAGATTAAAATACAAACCCATACTATTCTAGCTGAAACAGTAACAATAAAAATGGACACTAAAGTTAAAACAACTGTTAATCTATATGATCTTAATTTCTTGATAAACATCTCAATGCAATGGGAAGCCAAAGATTTGGACAGCAAGAAGACAAAATATCTATGACACAATTTGGTGGACACCCATTTAAACACCTCTTCTGAGCTTATGTTCTGAGAGAGAAAAATATGGACAAAACCTACAAAATGATCATGAACTGGAATTCTAAATGTAAGAATGACACACAGGGTATGATGAAGTGAATAAAAACATAAAAAAAGAATCATTATGAGGGAGGAAAAAATTGTCTTCTCCGTGGGAATAGGCTAGAAATACAGAAGAGAGCAAGGGAAATTATAATTAGTAAAAAACAATTTAAAACCATGTTGATTTCTTTTTTTTTAAGCCAAGGATACTCTAGGACATACTTGCCGTGAAATTCATTCTGGGCTCCTTGTCCCTGATACATAAAATATATGCAAAAGGCTTTGAAATAAATACTGATCAGAACTGCAAGAGCCAATTGAGGGAGATTTTCTGACAGAGTTACAGGAAGCTTACTATACCAATGAATATGACCATTTGACACTAATTTCTGCATTCCCCTCCCCAAACTTCTTCATAATTTATTAGTTCTGTGCTCCACAAGTATGTCCTATGCAGGCTACACTTACTCATCCCAAGCATCTGACAGAAGTTTACAGATGATACAAGTCTGCCTTCTAAAATTTCCAGGTGCCAACGCATATTGCAACATTCAGTAGCAATAATTTTTGAGAGCAGACATATTCAATCTCTACAGCCTCTGGAACCTTTATATTCCAGATTCTCCTTTCAAACAAAAAAAAAACCCCAAATGCATAGACTTTCATTTATTGAGCTGGTTCTATTATTTTTTTTTTTTTCTTTCTTCTACAGTTACTGTTTCACTTATTCTTCTGATACAACGCAACATGCAAATTAAAATCTGAGTTTCCTAGATTTTCCCCATTTTCTAGAAGTACAATGGTAAAATACTCACCAGGACATTCTGGATATAAAACATCCAAAGAACTGCTGGGCCAGGGCCTGTGCTAAGCACCTCCTTGTCAGTGGAGTTTCATCTATAATCATTGCGCTGTGTAAGAGATTCGTGCTGGAACCCCATAAAAAGAAAGTAACACAGTATGAGCACCAGCTCCAAAGAAACATAACATAGACCTTGCTTTAAATGCCAAACCAAATCAAATAATTCCTTCACTGGTTTTCCAATGAGACAGTAACATCTTTTCTTTTAATGCCCTTAACCCAGGCAGATCTCCTGCTACTATCATCTGTCTATGTAGAGCCAAAGTAGTTTGTTTTAACTGGTGAAACTCTTTTGGATTCCTGGTACCCTATCCTAGATGAAGAAGAATAAAATATCATCAAATTTCTGCACTTAATTTGATCTACAATATTTTGTACATGGTGTTTCTAATTCAGAAAGAAAACCACTGCCAATTTTTTCTTGAAGAAGATAGAAATCCAACATCTTTGTAACACAAAGATAAAATTGGAAATGGTGTTAAAAGCCTGTAATGTCAACAAAATCATCTTTTCAAACTAGAGACCAAAACTCAGGCTACAAAGATAATAATAGCTTCAGGTATTTCTCAACACTCTTGGATTTAGAGCTTTTAGGCATGTAGATTTAGAAGGTGTAATTTTCTCAAATACTAACCTGAAAATACTCATGGATGCATAAGCAGCTACTTCAACATAAGCTTCATCTACAAAAACAGTCTTAAAACAGGAGTATGGATAGCGGCAGGTAAGAATCTCCTCATAAAATTCAAACACCTCATGAAGGTATGATGTGGTATGTTTGAGCAATGGGAGAAGTTGTGGTAAGCAAAAGTGAGTCACCTACAAACAAAGGAAAATTTGGCACAGGACAGACAAATATATTTAAATCCATAAATATCAAGTATACTACGTAACTGAGAAAAAAAACCACACAAAACAACCAATTGTGCGGCTGTAAATTTAACAAGTCAGCTCTACAGAAGTCAAACTCTATAGAAATTTATCAGTTTGGGTTCTTCAAATATCAATAACTGATACATTTTTTTTAACAGCCATTATCTTTCACAAGTATGTCCCACCAGTAAAAGTCAACAGTACACCATTGCTGAGGACTAAAATTTGATGTTTGCCTTTGGATCAAGTAATATTGGGAAATAGTTATTTCCCAGTATTTTCCTATCATGCTTTCAAAAGAATAATATATAAGCCAGTCTTTATGTTAAACTGGTAACTTAATCTGCCTGCCAAGTTCATCCTTACACAATCTGAAGCTACAGATGTAAATAGAAACTGGTGGACTTCGACATTATGACAACAATTTGTTAAGAATGAAAACTCAATGTCAAATTTAGTTCAGAAGCCTACTCAATTGTGTAGCAATAATTTTAATCTACTACCAGCAACAGGATGCATTTAAAGCTATTTTGAGAAACATGCTTTTACCAACTCCAGCGAAATTAGCCCCACAAATTCAAGCATAAATGGAACTATTGCTCATTCAAGGGCTTTACTTTGGAGATAAATTTAAGTACAGGCACTACTAGACAAGTTTTATCATGTAACTGTACTAACGGACGTCATGACTAGACATACCCATATTTGACCGTATTTGCAACCAATATTTGGTTGCAAAACAAAAATAGTCACTAATTCTTAAAAAAAATAAAATGAAGGCCTCTGTGAAGATTATTACCTCATGCATGTATGGATCAACAAGGATTTCAAAAGGTCCTATTGCCAAGGAGATGTTAGAAGCTGCAGTTGGAATAGTCAGCATGTAATGAAAAGTCTTCTTTCTCATATCATGGGTATATACAGTTTCCACCAGATCTCCGTTTGAAACAGCCACCATTGCAGCATCTACAGTATACTCAAGTTTCCAGGTACACAATTCAGAATACGAATCAACACAAGGAAACCAAAACCTAGGGAAGTTAGGATTGGGGGGAAAATGGTTAACAATTATGCTTAACAGTTATACTCTCTTTTTTATGTCTTATTTTTCTCTCAAGTTCCAAACTACATTCTTTGAATGTTGACATACTGGCTCCTACTATACATTACTTTTATAAAGCACTACGAGTTTCTTTGCCATTATCTCCTGCTGAGCTATAAAGACTAGAAATCCTAATTCCTAATCATTGGATCACACCAGTAAGCTCCTTTCAAGCACAAGTTTTAGATTTTTTCAAACTTACAAATAATTTCTTTGAATTCTTTTATTTCCTACACCTTGAGATTAAATAGGAAATACAGCCTAGCATTCAAAGATAGTTTTCTTACCTTGTAGAATTTTGATAACCACATGAAAAGACATGAGCCCCTCTTTCTGCCATGCTGCCCTCCATGTTGGGTACCACAAAATGAAGGCCTCCTTTTGGCTGGTCCAGAGAAAAGTTTATATGCACCTTCAGGACTTTTAACTCTGCAGCACCAAGACCGAATATGGAGTCAATATACACAACTTACATGAAAGTTATTTCAGAATTATCATTCAGTTTTGGACTCTCAATCCTTCAAGATGATAAGTTTACTTCATTCTCATGGATTTCCAGGTCCACTTACAAAGCACTGATCAAAAGCTTACAAAACTGACCTCTTAAGCTTAACTTACAGGACATGAATTTATAAGAATATTTATTAATTAATAAAAACTGCAATTGGAGTTACATTTTGTCTTCCAACTCCCCAACAGTAAAGAATCTTTATAGACTGATTGTACCCTAACCATGATCTCCTTCGTACCTTGGTGAAATAATTTTCTACAAAAATTGCAAGTAATAGGCACATTCTTAAAAGACATGTTATTGTCATTTGCAGTTCCTTAAAACCTCTTATTATAGTTAATTTTTTTCCTGTAACTTAAGTGTCTTTGCTTTGGTTTAGTTTCACAGAAATCTCACCTACGAATAGACTGGCAAAAAAAAAGAAATTCAAGCATATGTTCAAATTTATCCAACAGGTCTCACCATATTTTGGCATTCAGATTTTGAAAATAAAATAATACCTGTTTGAACATTTCCCTTTTATGCTTGCAAGTAAGACAACAGGAACTTAAACAAAAATTAAAGAAAGTGTCTTTCCCATTAAGGTATATCTGACAACACTGTGTAAGTCAGCTTTATGATACAGTTGTTATTATTCTCTCACAAGTCTCACAAATCCACAGGAAAAAATGATAAAGCTGTGTAAGAAAACAATACAAGAAACTAATAAAATCCAGGTAAGAAAATAATCAACACTGGAGAGTGACTTATTAAACCAGCTACTTGTTCCAGGACCTAGTATACCAGTTTATAAAATAGCCTGCTTTTCACCACAAAATTAAATTTAAAACCACCATTCTTCAAAGTAAGATGGGGAAAAATTAACATAGCTTTTAAAAAAAAAGATGTATACAGACATATCCTTGTAAATTATTTTCTTTGTTGGATCATATATATTGTAAGAAGCTTCACAGTTACAATTTGGCACCCAATATATTCCATTACACGCATTTTGTAATGTGTACTTCTGGACTCAGGATCACCCAAGAGTTTGTTTGTAAAGAGTGTTAAGAAACCTTGCAACCACTTCTCCATATCACCAAGAAGAGTAAAGGTACTTTTCAGACTTCAACCGGAAAGATATGTATGAGAAAAAAAAAAATAGTAACAATCATTTCATAAAATAATGTAATTCTACTTCTGTTTCTTTAAATCTACTATCTTCATAGGCAAACTCGTAGCTAACAACTCTATGGTGTCTTAAATTAAGCTTTCGGTATGGTCTCTTTACTTTACCATCAACATGTTTCCACAGCTCCGAGGGAACCTTAATGCAGAGTTCTCCATTTCCAGCATCTGGGTCCACAGCACTGACTGCGGCAGCGTAGGCATTGGAAAAATAGTTGAGATTCCTCCTGTCAGAAATACCCAGTTATTTCTTAAAGTACAAGCTGAACTACAAGAAGCAACTTTGGAAATTATGAGATTTCTATACTGAATTCCATGGTGCATGTTCAAGCAAGTATTTTGTTTTGTTTTTACAGAAGTGGGGGGAAAAAGGAGGAAAGATTACATTTCAAAAACCAGAACTTACAGAAGTGACCCATGATAAAAAAGACTTAAGCAGTAATTATCCCTAATAAATTAAGTGGGAAATGCTCAGTGTTCTTTTATTCCCAATAAAAGTAATATTTACATTTACAAGAATAGAAATTGAAAATTCTTTTCCTAGGAAATTTTTGATTAAGTTTGCACATTCATTCTAAAGATCTGTCTTGAAGATCTGCCTCCTCATATATTGTAGTTTTGCTTTTATGTTGCTTTTCTAAATGTCTTAAGACTTTAGCTCGGTATTTTTCCCTCTCCTAGCTTGATAGATAGGAATAGTTTTATTTTATGTACTTGTAAATATTACATAAAATATTAGACGCTAGAGTTTTGGCCTTAATACACAAACACAGAAACATGAATTATACTTTATAGTCTCCAAAAAGCAGGAGAATTTTTATAAAGTTTTACCATCGTTCATTTATTTAGGATGTAGATAGAAATTTTTGTAATCAGGTTTGAGCTGTTTAAGCTACTACACGTAGGATGTAATTGACTGCATGTTTCATTCCAAAGTCATACCATTACTTCAGTTATGACATAGATTAACTGTCTTCTACTGAAATAAGCAGGAACACACGTATGTCCACTGCTAAAGTGGTTACCAGCAGGATGTTATCTTTTTATCATTTAATGTGATTACGTTCAGATACCGGAGGATGACCAGTCAAGTTCAAAAATAACCCCGCTTTTGCATCTTTAAGTTATAGCTTCTATTTTTTTTCAAAATGGATTTTCAAACTGTGTAAAACATGGGAGCAAAATCTTTCTTAATTCTAATCGTCTAGTATAGAGTTCTTCAAAAGCTTGCACAACTCTGTATCTGAAGAGAGAGTGTTTGAATTACTTATCACCTTTTTTTCCAGAATTTAGGTACCACTGATTAATCCAGCCACTGTGGGGACAGAGTCATAATCAAGCATAAAGCTAACACAGAATCATAGAATAGTGTGGGTAGGAAGGGAGCTCTAAAGGTCATCTAGTCCAACACCCCTGCAATTAGCAGGGGCATCTTCATCTAGATCAAGTTGCTCAGAGCCCCATTCAATCTTAAATGTTTCCAGGGATGGAGCATGACCATCACTCTGGGCAATGTGTGACAGTGTTTCATCACCCTCATCGTAAAAAAATTTTTCACTATTTTTAGTCTAAATATACCCTCTTTTAGTTGAAAACCATTATGCCTAGACCTATTGCAACAGGCCGTGCTAAAAAGTTTGTCCCCATCTTTCTTGTGAGCCCCCTTTAGCTACTGGAAAGCTTCAATAGAGTCTCCCCGAAGCCATCTCTTCTCCAGCCTGTCCTCATAGAAGAGGTGTTCCAGACCTCTGATCATTTTTTTGGCCCTCCTCTGGACCCACTCCAACAGGTACATGCCCCTCCTGTGCCAAGGGCTCCAGAGCTGTACTCCAGGTGAGGTCTCATGACAGAGGAGTCAAGGGGCAGAATCACCTCCCTCGACCTGCTGGCCACGTTTCTTTTAATGCAGCCCAGGATATGGTTGGCTTTCTGGGCTGCGAGCGCACATTGTCAGATCATGTCCAGCTTTTCATCCACCACTACTCCCAAGCTCCTTCTTGAAAGGGCTGCTCTCAATGCCTTCATCCCCCAGCTGGTATTGATACCAGGGGCTGCCCCGACCCGGGTGCATGATTACTGCACTACAATGGAGTAAATCAACTTGTTGGCTGCAGGCTCCACTCTTCTGTGGAATCTGAAGTCCACATAAAGCAGACATGATCTCATTTCAGGATTTTACTTTCATCTTACCATCCTCTATTCACCACCCACAGAGAAAACAGCACTCAACACAAATTACAGTACCTTACTTGGAAGAATTAAGGGTACTTGGCCACGCCAGCATCATCCTGTAAGTCCAGGTATGTCAAATACCATGCTTATATTCCTAGCTTTCTACATCTAAAAAACTTTGCTAAAACACTGAAATATATTGAGAACATATTTTCATGCAGTTCTTGATCTTTGGCAATAATAGTGCACAAATTTCCTGGCACCACTACCAAGACTGAGAATGTCAGGAGCAGTAAACTTGTCTACTTTGCTTGGAAGCTTCTGAAAATAGGACATGAATAGTAAATGGGAGCATATGAGCACAGAAACACCCAAATCCTAAGTGTTAATACATAATCATTTTTTTCTTTCTTCATAGCTGAAGTATACATAAAGATAGGATATAATACCAACAAGTTTCAAAGCACAAGGCTGAACTTATACACTGGAATATATTATAACTTCGGCTATGTTTCCAGAACAATTCAACTTAAACTCCAGCTGATGTGCTGTCTCCTAGTCTCAGCCACACATTCCTACTCCCTCACTCATTAAGGAGACTACTGCTCATCCGACCCTGTGCTGATGCAGCTGAAAGTGTCAAATGGAAAAAAAGAAAGGTTTTTTTTTGTCAGACAGCTTTCAGTTGGTTTAGCTCCCTGACATACCGAGGGGTCAAAGAAGTGCTACTACTGAGGGACGGAAGACTGTCAATGGGATCACAACCACCCCAACCAATGTTGCTTTAAAGCTGTCTTCAAATAACATCCTAGGTAGGCAAACAAACACCACTGAAAAAACTCTCTTCAAAAGAAGACTGCATGACTAAAAACTGTCTTAGTAATTAAAGAAACTAGCAACAGAAAACAACAGTAACATTCAGTTAGACTGTAAAGTCACAAAGTTTTTAATTTTAATCTGAACTAGCTCTGAAAATTCACTATTACTGATAGGGGATCCCTTTCAAATACATCAGTGAGAATTTGTTCCAAGTCTGAGGATCGTGAGGAGCTTGTGGTTACATTTTATACATCAATGGGTTCATAGACAGGAAAAGGTTATGATTTTATAGCAAGAAAGGTAGACTCCACCGGGCTTAACATTTTATGGAAAACAGTCTATTCTGATATTTCTATTTTTGTGAAGTGTTCCAATTCAAATGGGTGATTCATTGTAAAAGGAATCCATTAAAGGCTTAGTACCAAAGATTAATTTTTTCATACTTTGAACTATTCTCAATAAACTGGATATGGCCATTTTAACAAAAACAGAGCACATGCCAGAAGTTACAGCCCAAGGAACAAAGATAAATTTTCCTAATGCTAAGTATAAATTGAAAAAAGAAAAAGTAATATGCATTCATGTTTTTTGTCCTAGTAGAGATACATTTTATTACCAGAATTCACCCAAGACACTGTTAATTACAGCCCAAGTGCAGGCGTGTTGACTGACTCGAAACAAGTGAACCTGCAGAGACTTATTTTTTAAAGCTACTCATGAACTCCAAATACCTCCACATCAACTTTCTACAGCATCTGTCACTACTAGCTGCAGCGGTGCTGCTTAACTGTTACACTGACCAAACATACAGTCTATACACCACTTTCTTCCTACGGGTCTTAACATCAACCTCAACTTGGCAAAATAAGTTCTCTGACCCATATGTTAATTCACTTCTCTTCATTACCTGTAACTCATTTACTATTCTACTTTGCTACCCAGATACAATTAGCACTTGGTTTTCTATGCTATAGCATATCTTATATATAGTGTATTTATACATATATAAAAAATAGGTACACATATAGCTAATTAATAAGGCAATGATGTGAATCTTTCACACACCGAAAAAACAAATAAAAAACAAATTTTCATTCTTGCACAAGATTAAGAGTTTTAACATCTCTTTCTTCAGAAGTTCTCTACACCTCTGTTTATTTCTAACAAAGTCTATCATGAATTTACAACTAGATAAGCATCATACCAGTAGAAACGAAGGCTATTTATTGCAGCAAAACAACACGTGCTCAGTCCACCAATAATTTTTCTATTTTAGGCACAGGCTAAAGGCTTGATCACTGACTTCACAGAAGACAGAATCCTGCAAGACATGCCCTGAAGGCTACCATATTGCTCTCTCTCACAGCTTACTGATGCTTGTAACTAAAGCAACAGGGAAGTTGAAGGATATCAAAACTTCTTCATATGTTTAGTATTTAAAAACTGCAGGCTTCAAGTTAAAAAAAAAAAAAAAAGGTGAACTAGTGAATGAACAGGTATACACTGCCAAAAATTAAAATTACACTGAATAGAGAACCTATGCACAGGAAAGCATTATGTGCACTTTAGCTAGCTATGCAAAATGTGCATAGCTATCTTCCTTTACACAGAAGTAATCATAAAATGCAATTGCTTCTCAACCCTGCACCATAGTTACTGCACAAATATGTGAAGCGCATAGCCAGGCAACAGCAGGATCATTACAAACTTCAATTATGATAGATCAAACCCCTGCATCAAAACTCAAAATTTTTGCTGCAGCTATTTAACAGCTTACAGTATTAGCCCTAGGATTAAGAAAACAGAGATCTCTTTTGCCCATTTGAACATAAAAAGGGCTGGGATACAAGGAGTTGCCTCAGTTGTCAGAACACACGCTGTGGGATTTCTGCATGCTAAGGTCCAGAAAAACAAAACTTACTTCCCTTATATTGACAGAATTGAGAAAGCAACAACTCACAAGGAAAAGAGGGAAGATGAGAAGAACAGAGGCAGTTGTAACGCCCAACAACAGCAGCCCTAAGACCCAAACAGACATTCTCCAACACTATTTGCAGTATACACAAGATTTTGAACTCTTCCTTAAGAGTATGAGGAAAATGGGATTCTCTGCCACCTTGTGTACACATGGCAAATCTATGTGAATTTTTTATAGCTCACAGCACTGTTCAGGTATTTGCTCTGTCAGGCAGGAAAAGACTGAATCATCTAAGTTCATCCATACATTCCAATATGAAAAAGCTATGATGTCCTGAAGCCTCAGGAGGAAATTACAAGATGGAAGATAGACTATATTTCTAGATAAAACTTTTTGAAGTTTTTTCAGTTGTCACCTGAAATTATGGTTTGGGACTGACAGATAAACTGGTAACGGCATCAAAACTGAAAATATATTTAATGCACTAATTAAAGGTTTCTAAAATTTCCTACAAAATTCACCAATTTTTAATGACCTTTTTAGTGAGGGTTTTTTTTGTCATTCAGCAGAAGTGACAATAAACAAAACAAAACAAAAATTGTTTCACCTTCTGCAATGCTGAAAATGTGAAATGACAGAGACCATGTGTCAATGATTTTTGCATCAATAGATGATAAAACACAAAAGTATTACTTAATCTGAAAACAAGTTGAATGACATTTAGAATATAAAGAGCTGATCTGACAGATCTATCCAAGAATTAACAGAGAACACCGTGGTGAGACAGAAACAATTTCAGCTGGTGCTGCTTGTATTTCTTTAATCGTGACTTTCTCAATCCTCTTTTAACTATGTTTTCTTGCATGCCGAAATTTGTAAAGCTTAAACAATTGACCACTTCACTTGACCTTCACGTCATATCAGCAAACATAACCTCTCAAGCCATAGATGCTCTAGCAAGTCTTCCCAAAGAAATAATTATAGTGTCTTTAAATACAGAATTTTCAAATTTTTATTGAATTCTGTTGCTAAGGGAGTAAGAAGTCTTTAAAATATTGTAACTTTGATAGAAAAGAGTCCATTAAACCAGCAACTTTTTCTACATACTTTATGTATTCTTTCAGAAACCAACATTTAAGAAAAAAAAAGCAAGAAATCAAAAGCAAGAAAATGTATATAAAATTTAAAACTTGAACTTATTTTTTATTTGCTACACACCGCATGAAAAAGTAAAGATATAAACCAAATTATTTTAAATAAATAGATTGCCAAAAGCCACCTTCATTTCACATTTACTAGCTCAATAGACTACTGAAGAAAACTGTGCAAAAGAGAACTATTCCCGTAACATTACAAACAAGACTTTATAATTAATCTGCGTTCTGTTCAAAATAATTGATATACCAAGTTCTGCTGTAAGGGTACAAAGGATATCATCACTGAATTTGCCATAACAAACAAGAACATGGAAGAGGTGACCCTATGATTAGGTTTAAAGACTACAAATCACTACTGTTTCTAGAAGCAGTTCTTTGTAAAGAAGGGCAGAGGAAACCCACAGATGATCTTTTTTTAAGGTATTAATTCTAGAGTTTTTAGATTTCTAACATTTCTGTTTATAATCCTGCCTTAAAAGCACAGATGCTGTATTTTATCTATTTCAACTTAGCTACCATCATGCTCAGTACCCAACTGCGACCAGGTATTTCAATGGAAAAACGACACATCTCCTCCAATACTTGTAACCCATGTAAGCCTTTGATTTCTGAGATACAGAAAAGAGGCGTACTAGTTTTTTGTTAGGAATATTTGATGAACTGTCTTTCATAATGATGAGTAACACAGAAGGTATGAAATACAGAGACCTTCTATTAAGTTCAAATAGCAATGTGAAAACCTGCAGCAGTGAAAACCACAGGGCACTGTCGCCTTGGGTGAGACAGTATTTCACTTTGCATGCGTTGTCCTCAAATTTCGTTTGCTGCTCTTAAACAGGGTAATACGAAAAAAAGGATGATGTTCCATTATACCACTAGGATGCTAAACAAAGAAACTCACTTTCTCCACAAAATTATAGAATTATCTCTCCTGATCCCTTTCTTAACATAATGGAGTGCTTACTCTGAAAATTTTAAATGCTATTCCTTTCTGACATCTTCCGTAAATTAGCCAGGATTCAGTTATTCCAGAATCACAGAATGGTTGAGACTGGAAGGGACCTCCGGAGGTCAAGGAGAGCCACCTAGAGCCAGTTGCCCAGAAGCATGTCCAGATGGCTTTTTAATATCTCCAAGGATGGAGACTCCACAATCTCTCTGGGCAAATCGTCCCAGTGCGCAGTCATCCCCACAGTAAAAAAATGTTTCCAGATGCTCAGAGGGAACCTCCTATGTTTCAGTTTGTCCCCATTGCCTCTGGTCCTGTCAGTGGCCACAAGGTAAAATATATGAAATTCCGTATGAATACAAAAAAATGCTTTTCTGCTGTGAGGGTCATCAAACAGGTTACTCAGAGATTGTAGAATTTCCACTCTTGGAAATACGCAAAACCAAACTGGACACAGCCCTGTGCAACCTGCTCTAGGAGCAGGGGGGTTGGACGTGGTCATCTCAGTAAGTCCTTTCCAACCTAAAGGACTCTGACTCCTATCAACCACTGTTAAACATGTATAGCACTTTCAACAGATGTTCTTTAACAATTCAGCAAACTCTAAATTCAACCAAGCGAGCCAAAAGAAGGTGTGAGAATATGAGCATAAGTTTCAGTAAAATCAAAAGAGAATATTTAGTAAAAACATTTGTCCATGGTGCTTCTCCTACCGAAAACCAAACATATTTACCAAGGTCTCTTCCCACATCATTTCCCCAAAACACGGGGGAAGCTACATGTTTTTAAACTTGCTCTTCAATATCAGATGGTGAATAAATTTGAAACTTTTCCTTTCAAATTTCAAAGTGAGTTTAGATAATATTCTAGGACTTACACCCTCATCTGCGATGCTAATATATAATGAAAGTTTGATTCCTTAGGAAAGACCAAAAGCTTTATTTTCTAGCTCTTCAAAATAACTAAAATCTCCCCAATGAGAATTCTGACTTTTGACTTACCGAGCAATAGCAACAACAAAAAAATCAAGTCACAAACCAGACAGGAATTACAGAATTAATACACTCAAGCGCTTCAGTTATCATGACTCAAACAAAATTTCCAAACTCTGATGTCTAATTCAGTGTCCTATATAAATGAACATTGTATTTGCAAACTGAATTACTGAAACTCTTGTGTAAGTGGTGGATAAAGGAATAAAGTGATGAATAAAGGAGACATAAACAAAGAGCTGATGCATAACTTAGGATAAAAAGTAGCACAGTAACGGAAGAAGAGAAGTTCTCTTTAATACTCTAGTTTTCAGACAATAGTCAGAAGTTAAGCCAGGATTTACCTGAAAACTGAGATGGGCTAAGAAACATCTCAAAAGCTCTAGTCCTCATGACAATGGGTCAACAACCTCCCATAGATCTATCTACATCATTGAGAATGCCACTATTCTTGCAAATCCAACTAGCGGGGCCGTATGAACTCTCTGCAGTTCGCTTCAAACCAAGTCTAGCTACTTCCTATCTGCCTTCATCAGCTTTATGAGTTAACCAAGGTAGTATCGCTCCAAAGCTACTCACTGAGTGAGCCCTCTTCATCTTTTCAGCTAGCAAATCTCTCAGAGCAATCACTGTCCAAGGGGACACAAAAAATAACTGAAGGACAGTAATAAGTATCTTAATGTAGGAATCCAATAGTTAACCTGATACACGATTTGCTTTATTCCTATTATTTATTTCAAAGTAATAAGATAACTATATATAAGGCTATCTAGACATACTTAATAAAACCAGAAACAATTCTTACAAAATCTTATTAGGAAAATGGGAAATATTCCCAAGAACTTTGATACCATATGAATATTCTTAGGTTTAAAAATAGGAAGGAACAAAAATGACCATCCAATCTGACATTAAACATCATAAAAATCAGGACAATTTTTGCAGGACAAATTATCAGAACATTATAGTTTTGGTCTACATAATATTATACTGATGCAACCAAACGGATTTAACCAGCTATGCCGGAGTAAAAAACAAACAAAAAAGAAACCACAAGAAAACTGACAAAACACAAAACTAAGGGCAATCCTCTCATATGAATGTAGTTGCACCACTGTAAAATGTTCTCTACGAGAATATAAACAAAATGCTATTGCCACAACAACGTAACCAAATTTTCTTTAAATAAATGAGTCTGAGAGTTACACACAGATAAACCTGAAGTCCATGAAAGAGAAAACATTTTAGCAAAATATTTGTTCTTACCAAGGAAAAACCACATGAGAAGGACAGTTTCCTAAAGCACTGGTGCTACTACTGGCATCCACCACTTTTTTTCCCTATAAAGTACTTTTTTAAAAGTTTCTGATGCTTTTACAAAACAATACAAAGAAATATTCGTAAAAGAAATTCTCAAGAAGAACAGAGATAAAATTATTGCCAAAATACTTTCCCAAAATTAAGCCACCATAACAAGTTACCATTAGGAAATCACCAGGTAAAACTTGCCAGTACAATAAAATAGGTCATGCTTAACAGCAACGGAAGACACATCTGCAGAGTTTTAAACACAGCACTTACTGCTTCGACTCATGGTGACAAACCTCCAACGTTGGATCATTATAGATGAAAGCTGCTTCTAAATCATTGACTCTTACTCTGTAAATCCGGCATTGTTTACTGTTCAGTTTGATTCTATTCAGGTTTGCAACCGTGGGAAATATTGTCAGTTCCACGTAACCCTATGAAAACACAAATTAAAACCTTCTATAAAATCTTTACCTCACAACGTAGAGATATATTAAGAAAAATCTTATTAGTGCATTTCAAAGGAAATCGTTGGTAAAAAACTGTTAATTTGTTTATGTAAGAAGAAAATTGGTTTGCCCTTTGAGATGTCTGGAATACATTTTCTTTCATACCATTCAACAGGTGAAATAAAACAAACAAAAAACTTCAACATGACTGACAATCGTGCTTGTTTTACTGGAAATTATCTGCCTCTATTGACTAGATTCCAAGTTACTAATATCACTGTTTTTCACCACTATGGTTTAGGTTTTGGTATCCAAGCTTGAGACAATGATTTTCAAAACCTAAGCAGATTCCACTTAGGCAGGTATCTAAATTCACAAAGCCTCAATAACTTCAGGGTTGAAATCGTGAAAGCCTCTTCAAAGCCCCAGTGAACTCACATATAAGCTAGAAAACTCTATATCCCTACCCCTAACATCAGCTAACACTGTGTGGAACATCAATTCTGCATTGCAAATTGCTTTGTAATATCATTTACAATGCAGTGACCTTGTAGAAAGCTTTTCCTTCCAGAGATTAAAGTGTTCACAATTAGAAGGTATTTTATTTGACACATCTCAAGGAATGACAGACTTACAAGAGGCATCGGATTAGAAAGTATAAAATATAAAGAAGCTGAACAACATAATTAGCTTGTGTGTGGAGTTGCATCCTCTAAAAGCATGAAGAAAACCCAGACTTTTGATTTCTACTTCCACATTTTATTAAAAAATACTTACTACAACAGACTTTCTCTGAAAATTTATGTTGTTGATACAAACTACTTGGTGAGTTGTGCTGGAAAAAAAATAAATTAAAATAAGTAAGGTATTGCACAAATGCCCGCATTCAAAATAATATTTTAACACAGTTTTAAAAAAAATAGAAAGCTCATACATGATGTATATTCATATAGATACATACTGCATTCAGCATATATTTATATAGGGAGAATTCACGATGGTCCAAATGTCTTACACAGTCCAAAAAAAAATAATGAATAGAAATTGCACACAAGGCCAGAAAAGTTCCAATAAAATCAAAGTATACTATCACGTCAGTATGAATATTGCTAGTAATACAAGAAAATAAGATCCCTTTAGAACACCATGTAACAGTATGTAAAAATATAGTATTACTAATGTCATAGAACCAAATTCTAACACTTTAGTGATGTGCAGTATGAGAAACAGCATGCAGCTGTAATATTTGCAATCAGAGACTTGTGGAAAATTTACCTGGTGAGTCGACTCTCATATAATTTATCTAAGCAAGTACTATATGTAAAAAAAGATATAGTACGCGCTTTCACAATGAGTATGTCATAAGAATGTATTATTTTAAATAACAGATATTAATCAAGATAGGTATTTTAAACAAGTCAAATGCATTTGCTTAAATTTTGAATTACATATTACAACTCCCCATAAATTAAACTCTGATTCAAAAAATGGAAGATAAAATAATAATTCCAACTTTTTTAAGATTTTAGAAGTTATTTCTGTGTTTTTTCTGTAGTAAGTGGCATCTTCAGCACACTTCATGGTAGCACTACTCATGACTCAAGATACAACCTTGTAATAATTCAACTTTTAAGCCCCTTCGCACACTATATGCACACACTCAGGTACCCTGTGCATTAAAAAGTGACTTTGCTTCAATTGAGCAAGTTCAATAAAAATTCCTCAAGAGAACAGTAACATCTAGTATCCAATGATGGATTTAAACATTGCCTACACATTGAAATGTATACAATGACAACAGTGATTCTATTTAGAAATATATTTGTGTTACAGATGTATAAAGAAATCAAGGACTATAAACAGAAATACATAAAGATCCACAGAAATCCAGAACCAAGTGTTTTGCAGCTTGGTTACAACCGAAATAAGGGATGCGTAAAAATGACAATTTGCTTAACAAAGCTGCTTGCACAAATGCAAGCAGTTTTTTATATACAAAAAAGCTCTTAAGTCAAAAAGGGTTGACACAGCAGTAAGAACAAAACATGGTGGCAGGGCCTGTAGTGCTGATACTGTGTGGAGAGATCTCTAAGGTCTGAAGAGCACAATGTAAGTATCTTTATAAGCTGACACTGCATAGCTGACAGGCTCACTGTCCATGAGTGAGTCCATTTAGACAATAAAACACACACCGACAATACACATTTTCTGAATGCAAGCTACACCATTATCAACAGTTCCAACCTTCTCAGGTAAATAATGACTAATCAGCCTCTGGCCTGTTTCAAATATGCATTGGTCTCAAGTACACCAACTTTAAAAAAAAATGGATACTTATAATTTATATGGTCTTGGGCTTTCAAATCCTTTGTCTCCTTTCTTCCTATTCATCCTGAACAGCAGCACCAACCACACACTGCTGACCGTCAGACTGGCATCAACATCATCCCCGCTCGATGGGTCCTTCGAGTTTTCCCTGTGTCAGGCTGCACTGGATCACTCATCTCCCCAGTGGATCCGTGACTCCCAACACTCAGGCATCTTCGGCTCGAGTAAGCACCACAGTTATAACACAAACAACATTCAGCCTTTCTACATAACCTTTTCTGAGCGCAGCACACAACCCCTCTCTCCACTGCGGGCACGGTACCAGGTCGGAGGCGCTGCCGGCTCCCCTTCCGCAGACGTTGAGTAAATCAACCGGCTCAACGGACAGCGCAGGTGGGAGCCGCCGAGCCGGGAAGGCCGCGGCCTGGCGGGCAGGGCCGAGGGGTCCCCGCTTCAGGGACAGGCCGCTGGGGCGGCAACCGCGGCTGACAGGCGGTGCCGGGGGGCGAGCGGGCCGGGAGGGGGAGCGCAGGCGGCGCCGCAGAGCCCCCCGCGGCCCGGGCCTTATGGTCGCTGCGGAGGCGGGCGCTGCTCGGGGCTCCCGCGGCCGGTTCTCCTCCGGGGCGGTCGGCTGGGACCAGCCGGCGTGGAGGGAAAGGGCTCCCCTCAGCAGCGCGCCCGCCGGGCGCCGCCGACGCTCTCCCCCTCGGCAGCCGCCGCCATTGTGCTCGCAACCTCTGACCCCGGGCGGTTGAAAGGTCACAGGTCGCTTAACGGAGCTTTCTTTCTTTAAGGATGGATAGTCTTTTACAATTTTTTTGTTCCAGAAGGGTGGTGTGGCGATGTCGTAGGCAGCCGTAGGCA
>VXBO01003377.1:756351-773017 GCA_013400135.1 Rhinoptilus africanus
CCGCCCGCCGCCGCCGGCGGCTCACACGCGCCTGAGCCTCCCGCTGCCTCCGCTGGCCCTCACAAGGCTCCCTCACAAAGCCTGGATGCAGGAACGAAGTACACCTGGACTTCCTCGGGGGCCATCCTCCACGGCACGTGCCACGCTTACAGGAAGGTACTTCGGGATCAAAAAAGGATTTCAGACAATAGCGGCGCTGCCAGAAACATGGCACAGAGCTGCCAAGTGGGACTGGGGCCAATAACCTCTTCCCTCACGCCCCGAGAGCGCTGGGCAGTGTCTGTAGTTACAGATTCAGGAGGACAGAACACGAAGTTTCTTCATAACCTAAGCTTCATTGGAATGGTTCAGGTTGTAAGGGACCTTAAAGATCATCTAGTTCCAACCCCCCTGCCCTGGGCAGGGACACCTCCCACTAGACCAGGCTGCTCAAAGCCCCATCCAGCCTGGCCTTGAACACTTCCAGGGATGGGGCATCCACAGCTTCTCTGGGCAACCTGTTCCAGTGCCTCACCACCCTCACAGTAAAGAATTTCTTACTAATCTCAATCTCCCCTCTTTCAGTTTAAAATTGTTACCCCTCATCCTATCACTACATTTCCTGATAAAGAGGCCCCCCCCACCTTTCCTTTCGGCCCCCTTTATGTAGTAGAAGGCCGCTATAAGGTCTCCCCAAAGTCTTCTCTTCTCCAGGCTGAACAGCCCCAACTCCCTCAGCCTGTCTTTGTAGGAGAGGTGCTCCAGCCCTCTGGTCATTAATTTGTAATAAGCAAGTTTTGATTATTTTATTTTAGAATAAACGCTTGCAAAGAAGTTAATGGAATTAGCCCTTTTGTTAACAGCAGAAATTTAGAAACCATCATCTAATTTTGAATGTCTAACAGGACTAATTAGAAGCGCTGTGAACATGTAGAATGATTACACATGCAAAAATAATTTAGATAAACCTGAATCATTACCTTGGCATTATGATACAGTACTATTTGTTTCACAAACAAAATCCAACATAATATACCCCATTGTATCACAGACTACAAGACTAGTCATTCTCTTGTGTATTTCCACTAAGGAACATTAGATGGTGCAGCACAAGTTATGTCCAAGGCTTCCACGTTCCTGTAACTGCTGATCTCTCTAAGAGGGAACCTGCTGCTGCTGTTGAAAACATTGCAGCTGTTGAGACCAGGACGCAAACAAGGCAGTTCCTCCCAGCAGAGCAGTTACACGCCAGTCAAACCCCACACTCTTACAGCTGGGAGCAGTGGAGCACAGGGAATTGATGGATGGGCAAGAATAAGCAGAGCTCAGGAAGTTGGTTTTATTCAGCTTTTTATGTTTAACAAAATTCCAAGGATGCACACGTCCCTCTTATGAGTTACATTCATTCAGCATGCTACCAATTCCAAGGGTTTTCATACCTTACATCTCATTTTGGTGCAGCAAATGCTTTTTGTATTAAAAAACCCCACCAATTCTACAATTGTTAAGTTAAAAAAAATAATCTGAAAAATGTCTAATATTAAACTTTAGTTCACTGACAAATGCAAACAATCATTTCTAATGATTACAAAATTTCCACTTCAGACACTCCACTTTATGACAGTATTATAAAAATATCCTGTTTCATTGCTCTACACAGAATAATATTCCACCTTAAGTTTTCAAGGCACAATTTTAATGTGCATTTATTTGCCATAACAAAGTTTTAAAAAAAATAATTGTATTGCGAAGTTTTATAAGTTCTCTTTAAAAAACAAAGGTAGTCTTCTGTAAAACATTAATTTTACCACAGCTACATTCTAATGGCCATTTAAAGGAAGTTCCTAACACAATGTCCAACTATTCTCTCCTGTCTTCACAGTTGATTGCAATTTGGTTTTTTGTAATATTTAAAAGGCAATTCTGCCAAGTGTTAAAGGGTCAAGAGCTTGTGCCAATGTTACTCACGGAAATGACCATAAAAAGAACCACCTTCCAAAATTAAGACTAGTGTAGTCCTAGTCAGGAGTAACGTGTTCATGGGCTTGTCAAGGTCTGGAGCACTCAAAATGTCAACACTACAACGAAATCGTCATCTTTAAGAATGCTCACTAATGGGCAAAAGACTAGCATTCCATTTTGCTGTTAAAATCAATTCAATTGATTTCATTATTATCAAGGAGGTTTTATTTTTTAATGTCAGACTTCAGTTTATGGATAGAAAGCTGAAGTGTATTCAAGAAGCAGCTTGACTCCTGGCACAACTACAGACGCAGGAAAAAGAAGGCAGGCAAAGGAAGGGGGGGATGGCTGTTGACACTATAGTTCCTTAGAAGAGGCAAGTGCCCTCGTATTCTACTAAGCTGAGCAGAAAACAAAGCTTGTGCAAGCTTAGCTCTTTAAACTCAACAACACTGTATGACACCAGTTGACAACTTTCCCCAGAAGGCAGCAAGAAGCAACAGTCGTTGTTACTCCAATTCAGCATTCTCAGTTCTTAAACCAATATTTGTTATGCGATGGGTCTTCTAGAATTATAAACTTTAACACCGTTCTGCATTGAGGAGCGAGCATATTTTGTCAGAAGAGCACCAACTGTCTGCTTCTCTGCACACAAGTCCCTACAGAGGAAAGAAAGCAGATGACATGGGCATTAGAGAGATTCTCAGCCAAAATGAATTTGTGACATATTTGTAAATATAGCAATAAACTGGATTAGAGTATTGGGAGAAAAAAAAGAAACACAACAAAAACCTACCATAACTGTCACATAATGCTTTAAATTGCCTGAAGTTTAGAACTTGGCTTGACATTTAAGTAACAGGCAAAACTACATCATTTACTTCGGAAACAAGGATTTGGGAGTTGCGTTGGTTTTTTTTTTTGGTTCTCTCAAGGGTTTCCAATCTAGGAAAACAGTTAGCTTTGAACTACTTAGTTATAACACAGTAAATTTAGAGCCACTCATGAAGGTTTGATGCAGTTACTTCTGGGTTGCCATCTGTGTCGGCTCACGTGTATCCTGGCTGGGCCTTTGCACTATAGTGCGAGTGTTAACCACCAAAGGCATGCAGTGTAAGAAGCGCTATTGCTCTCCAGTTCTTGTGTTGTAAATAGAGACTGATTATAAATGTCAGGAGGTTTGTCCTTTGAGGTAAGTCTCCCTCTGTCAAATAAGACAGAGTTATCGCCCATTTAAATTTAGTAGGATCAGCACTTTACACATGTTAAAATCCAACGAATACAGCTACAGTTCCCACAGCTGGAGATTCTATTCATATAGAATTCGTATTCATTTAAAACGGAAAGAGGCAAACAAAGCTGGTAAGAAGTCAGCTATGCAAAAAGGGAAGACTATAACACTAATTATATTTTAATACAAATAAATATATGCTTACTGTATATAAGGGGTAATGTCCACTTCTGTCCACTTTTCCCGTATGCTGAATAAGCTGTTGAATCTTTCCTGATTGTCTTCAGGTAAGTCTTCTACTTTTAGCAGAAAGATGGTCTCTGGTCTTGAGCTTTTATCCACAAGAGCCAAGCCCTGTAGATTAGCATCAGAGAAAAAGTGTTAAGTAAAGACAAAACAATTAAACTTCCTTCTTTCTGGCAATAAACCATACAAGTTGGCCCTTGCACCTCCAAAGCTGCCTAAAACTGCAGCAGAGGCAGAGTGAAAAAGTATCATGAAGGTGCTGTTTTACAGGCGGTATTTATCCTTTCCATTATGACAAGGAGGGAGGAAGAAATCCATTAAGTCACAGCATCTACGTCTCCTTTGAGCAGAAGGATTTCCACAGTGCTTGCTACTCCTCTGGCTGTCACGACAGCCTGCCTGACAACAGCTTCAGTTTCTCTTCTGGGTACAAGTACTAACTGTACAGCTGCAACTTCCCTTCAAACAGTGAAACGCGCCAGACTAACAGAGACCTGAGCTGTCATGATTCCAGACTACTGATGCTCCTGGAGGATGTCATAAAATGTGCTTTAAACTCAAAAGCTGACAGAAATAATACAATCAATCCCCATTAATCAATACAATCTACGTATGACACGTCAGTTAACAATGAAAAAAATCCATGCTGCTTTATGTTTTTACCTTAAGCTGATCAAGCCTTGCTGTCATTCCTTCAGGGACACTTTGTTGCCAGACTTCTTGGAACTCTGATAGATTGAATTTAACTGCATTTTGCAAAAGCATTTGTGCTATAGCTCTGCATATTTTATCTTCGAGCATTTCAAAGTAAACTTCCCCTGCTGAGAAACAAAAACCAGTGTATCTTAGGTGCTTGCTTTTTGATAAAAGAACAGAGCACAGCCTCCTATTTCTGTTCTAGTCTTCTACAAACTGAGTATCCTGTTTTTTCTTTTCCTCAGGGAGTAACCTAACTTGGTATTACTTTGGGTAAATGATGGCGTCTTCTCATTCTCAAGAACACATTAAACAGAATATTATGTGTGTGTACAGCGCTGTCCGAGCTACAGTGTTTATCAATACATGCTTTTGCTCCCCATCTTCTCCCCTTTCACAGTAACACTGTTTCTCCTACAGCTTTCATTCCTATTTCTGAATGGCTCGTATTAAAGTGTTTGCTGTGTGTGGTTGAACAATTAAACAAAACTTTCACTCCCTTAATTGCCCTTCTAATACAAGATGATGAAGGGAATAATGAGAATTTATTTTCTTTCACGCTGACTGTGATGAAATTCTCTGAACAATGTCAGGCATAAACACGTACTTCCACTTTTTCAGTCATGTGGACTTCCTGCAATTCAAACTGGTGCCTTGTGAAACCTGCCTAAATATACTACGAAGTATTGTATGGACTTCAGTCTGACAGTGGGACTATTGTATTAATCAATACAATTGATGGATGTTGTGGTGCTGTTCAGGGGACCAAAGGCAGATGTCTACTTCAGGCAAGCTGAATTCAGGGAGATCTATATTAATTACACAATTAATTGCTTAAATGTGTGATATCCGAGACCTCATAGGGTATCTAAAGAGAGATTACATCTAAATTTTACAAGCAATCTGTTTTTAGTCACAACGTTGTGGCTTGTGGACATCTAATAAATCACTTCAGGTACCTCTGACAGTTCCTGTTTTTTCCCTGTCTTCTACAGTTTAATAGTCCTTTTTCCTGTGATACTTTCTCTAACAATTTTACTGATTTTTAGCTCGCTATTTGCTCCCTCCTTTTACTGACATTGTAGCAAATTCATTTGTTTGGGCCATCCTCACAAAAATCTGCATTTACTCATTAATGACTCTTTCCTTTATGCAAAATTAAAATACTCTTGCTTCCCCAAACTTACCATCATCAATGTATTTCCTTCCATAGCTTAAAAGAATATGTTCTATCATCTCTCTGAAAAAAATTCAGAAATCAAGTTTTAAAGATGTTCATTAGGACATTACAGAAACAGTTACCAAGATGAAGGAACAGGTAAAGTGAAAAAAAAAATAAGTCAAGGAGAACGGAGGATGGGACACATCTTCATGTCTGAAGTGAACAAATTGATACAGACTTCGAAGTAAGTTAAAAGAGGAGGAAAAGGGACAAAAAAGACAGCCAGGAGTTAATTCAGCACGTCATCCCCAGAAGTCTCTTCCACTTTCTTGTTATAACTAACGAAGACTAAAAGGCGTAAGGAGAATGGCAAAAAGAGACTTGCAATGTCACAAATTCAGCAGTTAATTATCACTCACTGAATAGGAGGCATTTTTCTAGACCTCTGGCATAAAGTTACAGCCTAACTGCAGACACTAAGAGTAAAGCAAGATTTCTTTTTGAACCAAAAGCCAAATAAATGGAAAACACTACATATTGTAAACGTAAGACTTTGTTTGAATGGTAATCTTAAATTATTTCATGACTCCAAATGGCAATACAATGAACTCAACTCTTGAGATCTGAATTCAGTATTATACCAGAAAATATGCCCCCATCTCAGACAAGAGGTAAACTAAACATTTTTGTCTAGCTACAGCTTCAGAGCAAGTACTTCAAGATGGTCAGTAATTTGTGGCTTAAGTACATGCTACCTCCATCATTTACAATTCAGCAATAATGTTTCTACTATTGAATCAATGGAAATATTACCAATAGACACTAAAATCAACTAACCTGTCTGTCTAAAGTACTAATGCCCTTGTATATTTTTGAGAAAATGTATCATTAACACCATGGTAACTGGAATCTAGAGTTACAAGACTGTAATTCTAATGAATAATTAATAATGATTGTAATTAGTAATAGTTAATAATGATTGTAGACAGTTTTCATCACTAAAAGTAATTGCTTACCTGGGCTCTAAAGATCCAAGTTCCTCAAGGCAGGTACGTAAAGGAACCTTACTCAAAGACCAGGACTCCGAGTCTATTAGCTGAGTCACATGATTCAAGAGTTTCATCTCATAGTCAAAGTCTAGAATTCGCCAGTATCCTGCGAAATAGAAACCCACAGAACAGTGTTAGAAAGAAAACATTAACACTTTAATGCTATTCCCCTGAAGATACGTTACAGGGGTCTGGACACTTAGGTCACACGTTTACAAAGCACAGCGACAGCATTCTGTCCTTTTCAGGATTAAAACTGAGACAAAGAACAGAACAGCAAAAGCAAACGTAAAGGAGACAGAAATAAAATTATCTCAGTTATTCAGAATTGTTTATGCAGATTGACTGCCATAGATACAAAGACACTACAAATCCCATTCCAAGATGAATCAGATCTGGAAAAGCTACTAATTCAGGCCTAGACCTGCACGAACAGAACTGACTGCGCTGGCCCTGCAAAGAGGCAGTTCAGGTCCAGCCAAGTCCACAGAAATCCAGCTGTGACAAAGCAGAGACCTGGTACAACGGTGCTGTGCAGCTGCAAACAACAAGGGAAGTAATCTGTGAGCTCCTCACCCACCTCATGGGACGGTATAGAGAAGACAGCAGGAGTCTTCCCAGTGGTGCTCAGTGATGGGACGGGAGGCAACAAGCACAAGCTGCAACACGGGAAATCCCATCTGGTTATTAGGAGAATTTTCTCCCCTTGCAGACAGTCAAACACTGGAACAGCCTGGACAGAGGTTGTGCAGTCTCCATCCTTGGAAATGCTCAGAACTTGACCAATTGAGGCCCTGAGCAGCCAGCTCCAAGATGGCCCTGTTCTAAAGCAGGGGTTTAGATGTGATAACCTCCAGAGCTCAGTTCTGCCCAGTGTTATTCAGTAACTCCAGGACTGCTGAGACCAAGTGTCCAGGTAAGGGTTTGGGCTCGGACAAGTAAAGGATGAGCAGGACCTGTCCCAAGGCGAGGCACTTGCGCCAGCCTTGCCCCACATGGTAGGAAGACTTCTGAGATAAATCCAGTCTGGGAGGAAGAAAGGACTATGAAAGGGCTGGGGTTACCTAAGGATCAGCTGGTTTTGCCTCTAGAACTGCAGAAAACAACAACCACTCATCCATGAAGAGGGCAAACATCCAAAAAATATTCATGCTATGGGTGAGATACTTTGAGGCCTGTGTTTGTGTAAGCAAAGAAGGAATTAAGCTGGAAAGAACCAGACTGGTCCATGCCTGCTGATTTATCTTTTTGATTAGCTTCACAGTAGCAGAGGATATAGGAAATATGGAAGCAGATCTTAGTACTCTGAAGTAACTTGCACATTGAAAGACGAGGATGTGGAATGTGCCTTAGAAAAAGGAGACGCGGATATTTTTGGGGGAAAAAAAAGGCAGGGTTATTTCCTCATAAGCAATAATACTCTTTAGAGACAAATACCTTCAATTTTGCAGGCATCTATAACCTGCAACTGGTGCAGTATTTCTTCTTCACTTGCTTGAATTAGACTTAACAAATCTTCTGTATTATACTGCAACAAGGGGAAAAAAAAGAGAAGAAATAAAACAGGTTATCTTTACTCCTCCTTTGCACCAGCAAGCATGCTAAATGCATTGTAAGATATAACAAGAGAAAAAAGATTTATATTTTTTTCCCCAGACTCTGAATTTTCTACTGTTTACCACACTATCTGAAACTTTTCCTGTAACTTACAACATTTTCTCAAAGAGTTATTCAATATAAAAGCCAGTCTAACTACAGGGAAGTCTTTGTGCCATGCATAAGTAATATACCTGTATTCCCAGGATGTCAAACTAGCACAAGTAGGCATCATAAGCAAAGCATCACAGCAAGAATGAAAAGTGAATGTGTTCTGACTTTCCTAAATCACATATTTCAAAGAAATTCAAAGAAAAGGTAAAACAAGAATCATTTATCACTTTTGGAGAGAAGTCAGAACTCCAACTTAGTACCTCCAGCGAGGGCAAGCCTCCTCCAGCATGACCTCAGCAGCTGTGTGTTGAGTTTTGGCGCTTGCTAACCAATTAGCAGACATGTAGCTGAGACACAGCCACCGCACATACAGCTCCCTGCAGAACAATTGCTCTGTGAGATGGGAGGGTGCTGTGGATACTGTGGTAAAGGTTTAGGAGACGTGGAACAGAAGGTATCATGAGGAGCGAAGCAAAGGGAAGGAACAGCCTACTGAAATCCACAGGAAACAGGGCTTCATCAATTCCTTTATTCACCTTACAGCCTTTTTAATCAGCTCTAATATTAAGGTTTTGTTGATTATAGTGTAAGAATATTTCCTATCAGAACACAAAAATTGGATTAAGTACTTGAGATCTATTAGACTATGGGAACATAAATGGAACAAACCAACACTAAGAGTGGAACATCCACATGTTAAAAAAGCATTTAATAACTACAGAAAAGTCTCCTCTTCCTGCTATGCCATTCCTATTAGACAGTACTTGAAACATCATCAGGCTAAGCAGCACTGAACTCACATCAGTATTTCAGCAAGTGATGACAGTATTATAGAGTATTTTAAAAAACACTGCTAGCAATTTAGAGCAAATATATCACCAGATCAGTATGCAAGTGTGTTTGCAAGTCAGACACTGCCATTCAGATAAGACCTGGACAGGAGTCCTTGGCATTTGTTCCCTCTGAAGCCAGGCTAGGACTCCAACAGCTCTTCTAAAAAATCACTGCTCTCAGCTATGATGCTTTTATCAGCTACATCACCCTTGCAAACATAAAATGGAATGGACTGACTTGCATCACATCCATACCAACAATTTCCAGATAATGTCTTTAATATGTTTCTTACCCTTAACTCAGACGCATTCGATCATTTTAATATGCCTTGCCACCTCACTGAAAAATCCAGGATTTTAATTTGGTGTATCCTAAGCAAGCTGTGTACTAGCCTCACATCACTATGCATCAGGCTTCCTTACAGTAATTCCTCATAGTGCTATCGTTCCTTATGGTTCCTTTCCTGTAGTTCTCCGTGTATGATAATACAGTACAAACTGGAAACCATGAGAAATTTACAGTGAGCCAGGAAAACACAGTAATTTGTTTTCGAACAGATTAAAGAGTGAGAATTAATCCCACAGAAAAGAGAGTTTTCCATGGAGAGCTTTCAAATTAAAGTTCCACTAGTAGCATAGCTAAGATTCGTCTACATTTATCAGATATATCCACGTGTTCTCCAGTAAGGCAATATGTGAAACATTCTCCTTCAAAACAAATGGAGATAAGTCCTCAAACTAGGCACTAATGTCTGGGGAGACGCTGACATGTTTTTGTAAAATTCATTTAATATTATCAATAAATACTATTGCATATGACATCTTTTTGTGTTGCTAGCCTTTATCAATGCTTATAATTTCTGGACAATTTAAGCCCTTTCCCCTCTGCCATCCCGTATTTTGCTGCTATGTCCTTCTATACCTAGACCAGAGTAGGCAGGAAAAATGAAAAGGCAATGTGGGGAGAAAGGTTTGGAAACTTATCAGAAATTAGACTGTTAATCATCCAGAGAAAGGCAGCGTTAGGCAGCATTTCTCTCCATGGGAGAAAAGTAACATCCAAGCTTCTATAAGCAAGAACACACAGATGGTTTGTTAGTATCAGCTTCAACCGAGCCTCAGTGTAAAATACTTTGGAGCGACCTTTTCTGGTTTTTAAAGTCAAACAGAAAACCAACCAAACTGACAAAACTCCAGGATTTTTATAAGCCTTTTATCTGAGATCCTATGCTGCACGGTCCAGATCTCTGCACTGGTGATTAGAACCTCTTTTTACTTAAAAAAAGGTTGCTTACATCTGCTACTCCATGGGAGTGATAATAATTACCAACTTGTTTAGAACAGTAGGCTTAAAAAAATAACTCAAAGCAGCACTGTGGAACATGGGAACAAAGGTATTTCTCTAGTTAAGAATGTATCTTCACTTTAATTTGCCTGTTATCAGTTACAAGTAATTTACAGAGCTGACTTACCTTTGAAAATGTCAAAGTCTGATCTTTCCGACTATCTGGCCCTTCATATGGATCTTCCATTAAAAGCTTTCTCAATTTCTTCAGTTTAGGTCGGCATCTCCTTAATTCCCAATAGTTATTGGAGAAGCCAGCGATCTACAAGAAAAAACAGTGACTCTTAAAAAATTGTAATCTACCATTTGGATTCAAAAATTACCAAAAATTATTAGCAAAAAGTGTTAATCTAGTCACTGAGAACAATAATTTACTAATAGGGTAATTACTTTAAAGATGAAACAATCATTGTAATATTTTCAATAAAAAAATTTGCCACAGGCAATGAAGAATAAAAATCCACTCTTGGTTGATTAAAATATGTTCCTAGTGCACAAGACAAAGGGAACAACTCATCTCTACATGCAAATGACAGAATATCATCATGGGATATATTCCTGCACAATTCACGGAATCTTCAGAGTTGTAAGGGACCTCTAGAGATCATCTAGTCCAACTCCCTTGCTTTGGCACATTACTTGCTCATGGATAATTTACTGTCTGCCAAGACACCCAGCTCCTTTTCTTCAGAACTACTGCCCAGCAGGTCCACCCCTAACGTATATTGGTGCCTGACATTCTTCCTCCCCAGGTGCAAGAGCCTACACTAGTCCGTGTTGAACCTCATTAGGTTCTCCTCTGCCCAGCTCTCCAGACTGTCCAGGTCACACTGGGTGGCAGCACGGCCCTCTGGAGTGTCAGCCACCCCTCCCAGTTTGGTATCATCAGCGAACTTGATGAGGATACACTCTGTCCCTCTCGTCCTGGGCATTCTCATCAACATTTCTTTTCCTCTTAATACTAAATTATATTACTCCCACAAAACCCCTCCTGTATTACCCTGTTTCTATCTTCCCCACTTCTTCCCATGCTTGGGATCTACTTCATGGTCTTTTGCTTAATCATCAGTATGATGATTCATTAAATCACCTTAATGAATCATCATATCATTAAACTCAAGTGAAACAGACATTAACAAGACAGGCAGCTACACTTGCACACAACTAACAAGACACCTCTGCTCCTTACTCTGATTCAACACACAAATTTAAAGCATGAAACAGGAAGCTCAGGTGTAATCGATTCAAAAACACTAATCTAATAAAACTTTACCTTCAGAGTAGTCCTGAGGTGTCTCATGGGATACAGGTTGGACTTCCTAGAAGATTCTTTGAAGAGAACAGTGTACTGGAGGCCTTTCAGCGTTCTTTCTGCTATTTACCAAACCGACAGAAGTGGGTACAGAATGGCAGGGGCAGAACAGGCTCCAGGTCTGCGACTCCTGACCCAGCCACTAGCCCCTTGTAAAAAAGCCTCCACGAAAAAGCCTCCAGATAGTACTTTAAAATACCCCAAATGCTTTACCAGACTACTATTTATTTTTTTTAGGTCATCCATTTAAAAAAAAAAAAAAACCAAAACTTTAACATTTTTTTCCATTTCAATCAAGGATAAGCAAACCACCTATAAGTAGAAGTCGTCCTATCCAAATTCTAATACAGAGAAAGCTCTCAGTTTTTAATTTAACTATTCTGTAGCTTGCTTGGGACAAAATTCAGGTAAATACTAATTTCCTGATAAATTTCTAAGCTTTTTTCCCTCCATGTCAAATAGCATTTACCAAAGTGTTACATTTTTTTTTCTTACCAAGTTCTTTTCTGAGCAATTTGATAATGAACAAGAAGGTACTCTGCATAGAAAAGAGGATAAATAATCCTAATTTATATTTCAAAACTCATAACTGGAGCTGATCTGTGTGAGGTGAGTAAAATGGCAGATAGTTTGACTATGAGTATTACCCTTGCAGGTGGTACAAAGAGCAGCACCGAGACTGCAGAAGAAAGGCAGTTAAGCCCGAAAATACTGAGTAAACGTAGTATCTTATGCTACGTTTCACAATTTGCAGTGTCAATACACCATGTAACACTTTAGAAAACATCAAGAATGCTTTTTGAAATAAAACTCTTAAAATAATTCCTAAGCAAAATCACATTTATAATATGTTGACACATGCTACTTCAGAGGACTAGTGAGATCATTAAACATAGCAAAAAAAAAAAGAATATGGAAGAATAGTACTTTCTCATTAATTTCTTTAGTTTGAATTAACTTTTTCCATTATCTGAACTGATGACTTCACAGAAGAAATTATGTTGGTTTGATTATTACGTTCATCTAAGGACAAGTAGGATTACTCCTCAATGATGCCATTATATGCATTACAGCAAATAATGACTTAATAGTTTTTGCCTAACTACTCTTAACAAAATTTTATTAGCTATGCTTCAGAAGAGCAGAGAACAATGCATTCTTTAAACTGAAAACTCTAAAGTCATTCATTCCAACAAATCCTTCCAGATGCTGGTTGAAAGAGTCACCTTTGAATATATTTCTATATTTAAAAAATAATATTCAGGCATGACATGGTATAATCTGCCTTTTGGCTAAAGCACTCCAAAGAATCAATTTGCAAACAGCTTATTTTAAAACTAGTTGCTAACATTGACAAATTAGATTTTCTTTGAAAGCTTTTAATACCTACCACAAGTAAATACTATCCACTGAAAATAAACTGAAGTTTTAACTTCTTAGAAACAATAATTATCATACATTATGGATAAAGTTCAGTGGCCTAAAGAAGGGCCCTAGAGCCACTTTGGAAACCCTAAGGTATAGCGTGCCCCCTGTGTATAAAGCATATTTATATATAGACATCCTTCTGGGGTTGTTCAATATACAAAGAACCTACAGGAGGCTCACGTCCTTCTGGAGTGGCAGCTCGAAGCTAGACCAATACCACAAGACATCTAAAATGGCATTAGCAGCCTATGTTTAGGCAACTGAATCCCAGTCGGGTTTCACATAAGCATCTTGGATAAAATGCATGAAATTATAGAAAATAAGAAAGTAGAGAAAGCAAACAAACAAAAACCCAGAGAGACATACCTGTGAATGAATAATATCACAAGATGCTTGATCTGCATTCAGCTCTTCTGGAGTTTTGCAACCAGGAATAAACAGCAACATATTTGAGGTATCTGCTATTTTCATGTCGTAAGTTTTATCTTTGCTGCACAACACTGCTTGTTCATCCTTTTCACCACGGATCACCAGGCTGAAAAAAAAATAGCCAAAAATAAAGATGTATTTATACCTCTTTTTCAGGATGAACACCTGTGAAACTTGTCTGATTTTTTTCACATTTATGCATTGGTAAAGAAGTTATAAACTGCAGTTCAATTTGGTAGCAACAGTCACAGTATACCAAAATATAAAGACCTAACTGTCAATTAATCTAAAATACAGATCTATTAATGTAAGTATGTGTTTTTCCTCTCCTTTTTGAGTTTTCCCACTCTGAAAGACTCTGAAATGACAATCAAACCTCCTTGCCTGCCTTTTCACATAGACTCCCCTAAAACACTGATTAGGTGATGCTTAAAACCTGAACTAGTTCACTAATCTTAGAAATTAGATTACAGCTAGAATTGTTGTTTAATAACATGCTTTAACTTGGTCAGCCCTGAAGTGGTCAGGCAGTTGGGACTAGATGATCACTGCAGGTCACTTCAAACTGAAATAGTTTATTCTATTCTTAATTAAGACTGAAACTGGGCCATTGTGAAACAAGAAAGCAAAAAGAAATTGTGTCTATTGTACACCATCCTTCAGATTATTTCCTCTCAAAAACATACACATTTTCTTGCAAGTAATTCCAAGCAGGAAAAAAAGCCATCTTCTAGAGCATTTCAGTACAAAGAATCAATGCAAACCCCCGCTTGAGCCCACATATTTGATTAAACAGAGATTCTTAGTGAGAACACGGTAACACTGAAGCAGGACCACAAGAGGGTCCTTCCACAAGAGGGAATTCGGTTCGTTCCATGCTACACTAAACTAAGTGTTCAGATTCAATTTAATCAAACTGTTCATCTTGCTTCCAAAAGCTTGCATGCATGAACAAAGCTCAGCTGTGCCCCAAGTGGTCCTCAGTGTGATTCAGGCCTCTAAGCAATGACACTTGATCAATATTGCACTATGGACAGGCTTAATAACATACATCTCTGAGGATTATTTTCTTTAGAGAGACTTCTAATGTTGTATAATTTTAAATATTGTTATTATGTCACTGGAATTACAACAAAGGCATAAATTTTAAAAGTATCAGAAGCTTATATCGAGTCTGTTCTTGGTCCAGAGTTGGATGTCCTACCAAATGCCTATGCCAATACTGTTATAGAATCATAGAATGGTTTGGGTTGGAAGGGACCTTAAACATCATCTAGTTCCAACCCTCCTGCCATGAGCAGGGACACCTCCCAGTAGACCAGGCTGCTCAAAACCTCATCCAGCCTGGCCTTGAACACTTCCAGGGATCGAATGTGCACAACTTCTCTGGGCAACCTGTTCCAGTGTCTCACTACCCTCACAGTAAAGGATTTCTTCCTAATATCTAATCTAAATCTCCCCTCTTTCAGTTTAAAGCTGTTGACCATTGTCCTATCACTCCACTAAAGAGTCCCTCCCCGTCTTTCCTGTATGCCCCCTTTTAGGTACTGGAAGGGGCTGTAAGGTCTTCCCGGAGCCTTCTCTTCTCCAGGCTGAACAACCCCAGCTCTCTCAGCCTGTCCTCATAGGAGAGGATCATCTTTGTGGCCCTCCTCCAACAGGTCCATGTCCTTCCTGTGCCGAGGGCTCCAGAGCTGGACATGTACTCCAGGTGGGGTCTCACTAGAGCAGAGGGGCAGAATCACCTCTCTTGACCTTCTGGTCACACTTCTGTTGATGAAGCCCAGGATTCGGTTATGTCCTTTGCTGTCCTGTTTTTCTAACTTGTAGGCACCCTGACACTCACCTGACCTCAGAAGTTCCATTAGGAAAATCTGAAAGTCAGTGGGATTCTTTTAAGGACATAATCTACTTTCCTAACCCCAAATTTTTAGGCATTTATCTTCATATGCCTGGCAAGAAACTGTCCTCTGTTTTGGCTGTGTTACCTGAAATAAAAGCCCTCAAAACCAAAAGTAGTTTAGAGAGGAGATACTGCTTTATTCGACGTTGGTGCTAGGGGGAAAACCCACAAATCTAGCACCCCTTACTGGGGTATTCACCTATTATTTATACACACAATATTCTCATTATTCCACCTATCTAATACATAACTCCACCTAGGGCTACATATTCATCAGGATGACTGAATAGCCCTTTTTACCCATGCGTATCAAACTTTGCTGCGTCAACAAAACAGTTCTGCGCAGGCCTGAGTGTCTCAGAGGTCATTTGGGTAAGGAGACCCTTCCTCACATTATCCTTTTAAGGTATTGAGTCATCTCAGGACAGTTAAAGTTTGCTGTAAGTTTGCCAACTTCTTGAGGAGGTTGTTTGAAGTAGCCATAACTCTCTCCTAATTGGTATAGGAGCACATATTTGACTTACAGAAGAACCTGGAAGTGATTAACTAGTTCTTGTTATTCCATCCTTGGTGATTAACTACTTCTGGTCATCTCCTCATCACTATCTGTAACGTCAGCTCAGTGAATAACTATTTCTACACAGTACCAAGGTCAGTAATTAGCTATTTTCTCACACAGTAAGAAAGTCAGTAAGAAACAATTATTTTAGAAACAAAGTAGAGGCCTGCCTTTGGTAACAGCTGGAGCAATTTTTCCACATTAAAAGAAAAAAAAAAAAGAGAGAGAACAGTGACCAATACTTTCGCCTACAGAAGTGGGAAACTTTGTTACTGAAGGTGGTACCCTGATTAAATACTCCATCAGATGGAAGCATCTGGGAGCAGGACCCAAAATTGCTTTCTGGCCTTGTCACTGACACATGCTATGGTAATACTTAAACCATCCCCACACCCCATCATCCCATCCCCTTTTTTTTTTTAATTTTTTCTTGCACACAACAATTATTTTGCTGCAATAACCTAAACGTGTTATAAATACCCAGCATAAAGTGCTGGCTGTGTTTGCATTGCCCAGCTTTTTCCAGAAGTTACTAGTTTTCCAATTTAACCGAGACAGGTTTAAGGGACTTCCATGCAAACTGGATTAGAAGAATAAAAATCTAGGAAAAAGCCAAGTTTAAGAGCCGCGTCAAGACGGGATGGCGGGCGGCCCTGCCCCATCTCCACCCGACTCCCTCACGCAAAGGCAAGGATGGGGGACTCCAGCCTCCCGCCGCGGGGTGGGCCTGTCCCGGTCCTTCAAGCCTTCCCTGGGTCGCCATGGTGGCCACCAGGCGAGGCGCGTCCCGCGGCGACCCCCCCCCTCCCCGACCTGCAGGGG
>VXBO01003377.1:776235-789859 GCA_013400135.1 Rhinoptilus africanus
ACTGCAGTTAAAGACAGTAAGAAGAGATTCTTTCAGTATATCAATAGAAAAAGGAAGACTAGGGAAGATGTAGGCCCACTGATGACAGAGATGGGTGCCCTAGTGGTGGAAGACACAGAGAAGGCAGAGTTACTGAATGGCTTCTTTTCTTTGCTCTTCACTGCTAAAGCTGTCCCTCACGAATCCCATACCCTGGAGGCAAGGGGGAAGGTCTGGAGAGAGGAAGATTTTTCCCTCAGTTGAAGAGGACCAGGTCAGAGACCACTTGGCCAAGCTGGACATTCATAAGTCCATGGGCCCTGACGAGATGCACCCACGAGTGCTGAGAGAGCTGGCAGATGTTATTGCTAGACCATTCTCCATCATCTTTGAAAGGTCATGGGGAACAGGAGAGGTGCCTGAGGACTGGAGGAAGGCTGACATCACTCCAATCTTCAAAAAAGGCAAGAAGGAGGACCCAGGGAACTGCAGACTGGTTAGTCTCACCTCTGTCTCTGAGAAGGTAATGGAGCGACTCATTCTGGATGTCATCTCCAAACACGTAGAGGAACAGGAAGTTATTGGAAGTGGTCAACATGGATTTACCAAGGGTAAATCATGCTTGACCAATCTTATAGGTTTCTGTGATGTTATAACTGGTTGTCTGGATGAGGGGAGAGCTGTAGATGTCATCTACCTTGACTTTAGCAAGGCTTTTGACACTCTCCCATAACATCCTCATTAGAAAGCTGAGGAAGTGTGGGCTAGATGAGGTGACAGCGAGGTGGATTGAGAGCTGGCTGTGTGACAGAACTCAGAGGGTTGTGATCAGCAGCACAGAGTCTGGTTGGAGGCCTGTAGCCAGTGGTGTCCCCAGGGGTCAATAGTCGGTCCACTTTTGTTCAATATATTCGTTAATGACCTGAATGAGAGGGACAGAGTGTATCCTCATCAAGTTTGCTAATGATACCAAACTGGGAGGGGTGGCTGACACTCCAGAGGGCCACACTGCCATCCAGTGTGACCTGGACAGGCTGGAGAGCTGGGCAGAGGAGAACCTAATGAGGTTCAACAAAAGCAAGTGCAAGGTCCTGCACCTGGNTTCAGTTATTGGAAGGTGAAAATACATTCATTGTGTACACAGGAAATCTGAGGCACTCTGACTTTGGCTAGTTTCTACTAATGTGTAGGTGCAAACTGGTATGTGTACAGTCTTATTTGAAAATGTTACGTTTTGTTTTAATGTAAATCTGTTCCTGCACACCTCTAAGGTAAACCAGAAAATCACTATTCTGCCAAGTAAATGCTCACACGGTCATTAACTCTTTAAATAGCAACTTAATTATGCTGGTTTTAATTTATACCTTAATGTGTGCAATTTTCCAGTGACCTTGCATGCCTGCTGCTACTCCTTTCTCACTTTAATTCTGTGGAATAAAAAAAGATATTCTGATATAGCCAAGAAACTGAATCCAAGGCATGAATTCATGGAGTTTGTATCTTAAGAGTTCTGCTACGTAACAAAAACCCAGTTGGAAGAAAATCACTAAATGTTATACAGGAGTTGGCACTGATCTGTGATCACGAACATCTGTACTAGTTATTAATTTTTTCAACCAGTTTTGTTTATCTTAGTAGTTCTGGTTGTAAATGCTTTTTATCTTGTTTCCTAAGGAGCTGAAACGTACGCGCTTGTGCTGCCCGCCATCTTTCTCTGCCTGTCCCTCACTTAACACTCTGGAATCTGCTGTTCAGGCAAATTTGGCAGGTAAAGTTCATAAAAACTTTGTGGAAATCGGTGACGGGACAACATATTGGAGCCCCTACTTAGGGGAAAGCAGCTCTAATCCATTCTGAGGGGCAGCAACCAACTGGCCTATCAGCAAAAACATGCACATAAATCTGTAACAATCATGTCACACTTCTCAGGAAACAACTTGCATTATGCTTCTGTTTTCACTGAGAATGCTCTGGAGCAGTGATCTAACTGACAAAAACTCGTTTGCATAGGAACTCGTGAAGTTAGTTTCCTGAAATAGAGATTAATCACGTAATGAATTTGGATTGCAGAGAAAACGAGGAGATACTGAACTCAGTGTTGCTGTCAATTTATAAGGAAATCCATGCTATGGTAAGGGAGCTTAGTAGGATCCTGAAATTATTTTATAATGATACTATGGGATTATTTATTTGCTCTGGAGTTGCTGTATCATAAATGATTACTGTTTTCATTTGGGCTGGTATGATGGACTGAAACTGTCAGGGTTCAGAAGCATGTAACATCCTCCTACAAGCAGGGGTGAAACTTGCCTGCAGCAGAATAGAAGAAAGACTTGAGGAAGGAGTTAATTCAGCCATCCCAGTGTAACTGATCACCAACTGAACTCAGTGCCCCCAGGTGCACTTTGAGGCTTTAAGTGACTGCTGTGAGTGGGCAGCTGAAAGGTACACCTCTTTTAACAGGTCTCAGTACAAGGTAGACTGAACTGCTAAATAGCCTGTACCCTCAGCTGGGCTGGGGAGGGAGGCAGGAATGAAGTAAAGTCTCAAGGAAGATAAGGTTTGGTGTAGTTTTTCAGTTGCCCAATGTTAATGGAAATTAGTGTTAACGGAATCTGGTTGACTAAGGTTGAGTGAAGTTAGCATAACAGAAAATGGATTGTTGAAGATTATTATAGTCTTGCCTTTGAAGTTCCTGGCCCTGTATAATGTTTCCCAGAACTCAAACATCAAGGATGTGAACAGCAAAATAAATGAAGGGCAGCTGTGACAAATCAAAGAAAGGAAGTTCAAATAGCTCCAAAGCTCCACAAAGACATAAAACAAAGAACCGCAAGATAACATAACAGAACATATGTTACAACAGTGCACATTACCAGCGTCAGGCTCTAGTCATCAGGCAGCACGTTAGGAAGATGACTTCCCAGGTGTGATTTCAGTTCAAGAGCTTGGGAGCTCTACAGTAAAATGTAGTGAGAAAATTGGGCTACATGAAATAGGCTGTTTAAATGTCAAAGAAAGATGTGGACAGTAGAAACTTCTGAATGTCCTTCAAAGCACAACCTAGGTAGCTGTGAAAATAAAAAGATAATAAAGCCAGCACTGGAAAAAAAGGCACAGCACCAAAGTTGAATACTGTAACATGTTATCAGCCTGGTGATCATTACAAAATTCACAGTTACATTTCTTGGAGATTATTCCACAAGAGAGGCTCAGTTTGATTAAAGCCTCACAAAAATTAGTTCAAGGATTTGTTTTTTCAGCTGAAATGCCATCTGCAGTATTTAAAATTAGCATGCATGTTATATTTTCACCCATTAAATGACACTTTTTCACTGTCTAGAAATACTTGTCAGTGGATGTGCTCATTTTGTTTCAACACGGAAGGTGACCGTGGCAGCTGGGCCTGTAGGCGGGACTGGAGTTAGGGCACAAGAGCTCTCAATATTGCAGACTCCTGTGAGACACTGGGAGAATAGCTGTCTACAGTGAATGTGCCACATTTCCTCCCTAGGAGAACAAGAAAGAGGAAAAAACAACAACAAAAAACCCCCGGAAATATACTTGGGCCATTGTATAAATCCATGGTGCACACATATCTTGAAGAATGATTTTCTAGCCTGTCTCAAATGTAAGAACTGGGGAATACCGCTGAAATGAACAGAAGGTTATGGATAACAGGCGAGAAGACCTTTCTATGCAACACATTGTGGAACTTGTGATGTGTGGTAGAAGTCAAAATGAGTGTGATTCACAAAAGAGTTAGACAAATTCATAAAGATTAGATGTCCTTGTTTCTGTTAATCACAATGTTCAGGTTTTAGTTGTAACTCAGGACCCTAAATGAACTCAGATCCTCTAAATCATCAGAGCACACACTCTTCTACTCTCCATTGGAGTTGGTTATTGAGTTAGATGCATTTTTACTTTTTTAAAAGTTTTTTTTAAAGAATAGCTAAAATAGCAAAGCAGTGACTTGCATATTTTATGTTCCAGGCATCGATTAATTTGTATTATCATGTCCCAGTAAAAGTTGCCATACCTGATGATGTCAGCCAGCAAAGCACCACAAAGCAGAAGGTAATGCATCCAAAACTCCATCAGGGAGAATTTCAGCGAATTAGTAGAATAACCAGATAGCTCATTGCTACCTCAGATAAGTGCTGTCTTGTCATTCTTAATAGGCCAACAGGGTAATATTCAGTTATATTTGAATCAGGAGAAAATAAATAGTAGTAACCAAACTTGAATATTTGTGTAAACTCTACAATAGCTTGGAGTATCTCAGTGACATAAAATTGGTTTTGTGCTGGAAATAGTGTAGAAGAAACACTGAAGCACAAAGCTGGAGAGCACACACCAAAATAGCAGGGGCACAAACACCATCAAAACAGTTAGGAAATGACTCTGAGAATTTCACAGCTGTGACAAACAAGAATCCAGATGCCCAATGCCTAGATACCTGTCTTGTTATTTCTCTGCAGGGACAGCATATGTAATTGCAAACAAAGCCAGAGGATCAGTCATGCCACATGGATGTCATTCCTGATAAGGCGGAGTAAAACCTGAACAAGCTGGTACCCAGCCTATGTTCATAGCATCTCCCAGTCTCAGCCAGTCATCCAGGACATTCTGTGCTACAGAGTAAGTGTAAACGCTGGGGTACTGGGTGGGAAGGTGCTATGATTTTTCTTAACCTTGGCATGGAAGAGCAGGACATTTTTTTCAAGAATATATTAACTATAGGGACTTTTAAGATTTACAGTATATGATAGGTGTGGATGTCATTTAATGCATGAGTACACCATGAAAATCTTGTGCTCCATCTACATTTTCTGGATAGATCTCCAGAGTGCTCCTACCACAGCAAAAACTGTAATTCAGACTCAGCTGATTTTTCTAGTTGGCAAAATTAACAGCAATACTTTACTGTAGGCCCTAAAATGTAATCACATAATACACCTGCTGCTAAAATTATTTGAAACAATGTTATCATTAGTATTTAGGAGGTAAATGTCTATAGATAAATGGAATTAAATGTAATTTAAAAAAAATACTATGTAGAGTGTTTTGTGGGTAATTCAAAGCTTGTTCTGGAGACCTTATTAATAGTGACATACTAAACATCAGTATGTGTCATCTGGCAAGTCATCATCTTGATTAACTAGTATCTACATAGAATACCCTCAGAAAGTTTTTTTGTAGTTAAGCTATTATTATTTTTTGAGGCATTACTAGGGCTAAGCGTTACAAGTATATCCCAGCAAACTCCATAGCTATAATATCTGTATGAATCTAAAATAAATAAATAGATTAATTAATGTGAAAACAATAGCTATATTATGCAAAATATAAAAAACCCCAGGAAGATGCATTAAAAAAATTCTATTTGTGAAGAGAATACAATGGAGGAGTAGAGTGGTGCAGGAAAATGACAGTGAAAAATAGCAGTATGAAAACTCAAATGAGGACTGTGAAAAAGCCGGTATAGGTAAAGCTCATGTAACAAAAGGAGCAGAAGCCTTACAGAGGGTAAAGTTCAAAAAACAATACGAATTAGCCCATCATAAGAATTCTCTCCAAAAAACTCAATGTTGGCATGATCTGTAAACTGCAGAACAAATACCTGATTCTGTTAAATTTGAGTTGTTTCTCTTGCTTCTGCTTATAGGGCCTCCAATCTCACCCTTGTTCATGTTTAATGAGATGTCAGGCTGGACCCTTCCAAGAATTACCAGTTGGCTCAATTTTGTCATTCCCAGCTTTCCCCCTGGCACTGAAATGTTTGTTGAGCAGGCTGTCCCCTTCCCATCCTGCTCCCCGATATACCTAGGAGTCCTTCGAGTCCCATGTCCTTAGTCCCAAACCATCTGCCTGGCATGAAAGCGGAAAAACCTCTGCAGACATCTCTGCAAGAAACAGTTTGTTGTGAAGATTTCCATCTACCCCCCCTCATCAGGTATTGCTAGGGCCTGTACCTAATGCATGAATAGTCCTCAGTTATATTTTTGATTATATTTTTGATATTTTTTTCTGTGTAGATCCTAACCTTCTCCATCTGTAGGGTTTTTTTTCCTGCTGCTGAATATTGGAGTTTGTTATGGGGCCAAACATTTTTCCATTGTGATCACTGTGCCAGCAAGTTGGTGAAATTTTTGTCTTACAGCTCTGTTAGTAATGATTAGTAGTGAGTATACCACAAGGGATGTTAATATTTGAGATGCTGAACAATTTGACATCATATGGTAAGCTATAACCGGGACAACAGAAGTAACTTTCCATTCATCAGATGTTTTGGCCTCTCAGATCTCCAGCTACTCTTGACTCAGAAAATAAATTCATTGCTTGTACAGTTAGGAGAGATCCTTGTCCTCTCATCTTCTCCTCTCTAGGTGCTGGAGACTGGGTCATCAACTTTGGCACAGACCTTAGCTAACATAATTGCCTTTCCCTGAGAAATTGTTGGGGAAGTGGATGATGGGGCTGTTCTCACCATGGGCTGCTTCAGAAGAGATGCTCTGTGAGGCTTGAGGAGAGATAACTGCCCTTTAAGCCCTCTTTGGAGAGCTAAATGAGTTTCCTCCGCAGATTTAACAATTTGAATGAGAGAAACATCAAAGGCAATTAAGAAACTTAGGAATCTTTAAAAATTCAGCGCAAGTTCCATTCCTGGGGGAGTGGGTGCTGGGATCTGCCAAACTGGGTGACAGGAAAAGGACAGGTGTAGCTGATCCTATTCCATGATGGGGATATGCAGTAAGTGCGTCTCCTGAGTTGCTGCCAGGCCAGTTTTCTATATGTCATCTTTACGAGTGACAATTTGGAGGGCTCCTCTCCAGAGAGCAGGAGGAAAGGTCTGGTCTCTCTGCTGGTTGCTGTGGAGACAGGCAGCATCCCCCTGTGAAGACAGTGTAATACAGAAGGGAGAAGCTCTGAGGGACATCACAAAGACAATCTAGATCTTCCACCTGCTACCTCAGCCTGGCTCTGTTGCTGCCGTCTTTCTCACAGCTTCTTCTCTTCGCTTCCTGATTCTCTCCCCCTCTTTTCTTCAGCTCAGGTCCTACTTCTGTTCTTAGTGGGACTCTCTTCTCCTCATTCCTTTTCTGTTCACAGCTTTTTCCTCTACCTTTTTATCCTCATTTCACCCCTCCTCCCTCGGTGAATGTACCTTGGTGAAGTTTTCTTCCCAGACACAACTACAGACTGATTTGCAGATCTTTTTTTTTTTTTTTTCTGCTGAGACATTGAGAGGAGGACAGCGTTCCCACTACAGTTCAGCCCTTGTCAAGAATTTCTGCATTTCAGGAGACCTCAATTCTTCTGATAAAACTTTGCTTTGCTTCTGCTTCATCCCAGTTTTGTCTGTTGGTGCCTCCTCTCACCGGATCCTTTGGTATCCAGTTTCCCTGGTGCAGAGCTGCAGCAAAGCTCTTTCTCCATAAAGAATTCTGGTTCCTCTGTAGCACCAAAAATACCTTCTCTTTGGTTCAATAAAGGGACTGGTCATATCCGATCACTTTTATATATCTCAGCACAATGTGCTCTCTGATTTATTTTAGAAGCATGTTCTGCAGAGTTTATCTCATTGTTTCAGCACTCCAGAGATCTGTAAATATTTTGAGAACCCAGGAGGTCTCAGACAAACATTTCCTTGCAAAGTACTTTCATAAAAGAGAATATTGACATATCCAGCATTTTACTGGCTTTGATTTTGCATTTTGACTAGCTTGGTTTGTTACTTTGGTGTTTGCTGGGAGAGAAATTAATGGTGGAGTCAAGTATGTTTCTGTTGGTAATCCTGTGCAAAAGTTCTATGGTCTAAATATTATTGCCCTATAAAATTACCGTTAGCCTTATTTAACAGTTCTTTTCTTTTGTCCAACATCAGTTCACAGTGATTTTCTAACAGGCATTTTCATACTTAAATTCTTGAAAGGACCACAGGGTGGCAGAGCGATTAAACACATATCTGCTGGAAACAGTTTATTTCACGATCGTAAGCAGAGCGCAGTCAGGCAAGCCAGAGTAGCTGCTGGTGGTGATTATCCCAGTGGAGCTGAGCAGAGACATTGGTTTGTACCGTTTCTGATGTCTCGCAGCAATGGTGGCATCGTTGCAATGTCAGCCAGGGGAGCAGCTTTGCTGGCGGGTGTTCCTCAGCCACGGGATGTCTCTGTGCCGTACAGCCTCACCTAACGACAAGATGTGATGTGGTTAAGGATGGAGACAACGCTGAAACCTCTGCTTTGTAAAGTACTGTTTGACAAAGACAGTTTTTCCTTATTACAAGCCTTATCAATCATAGGGGAGTATGATTCTGTATCTCTTGGCAGCAGCTGTTTTGGTGCCCTGTCAAACTGTTTGTGTCTGTTCCTGCCACCAGAACCACATATCCACAGATAGGCGTGCACTGCATGCTTGCACCCACCGCCCACCCCAAACTGTGTCCGTGCTGCTCACTCTAGGGCACGGAAGAGCCAAATTGCCTGAGGTAGAGCGTGCTCCATCACAGGCAGCGTGGAAAGAGCACCAGTCAACAGAAACTCAGGCTGAGAAGCAGCAATAGGTAGCAAAGGACTCATAAGGAACAGTGTCTTAGGCTGAGTCTCAGCTCTTAGGTGTTGTCTCCCAAGGGAGAAAAAAAAAGGTGCCTGGGTGGTCAGGGCTGGTTACAGTGAAGAGTCAAACCGTCAGTACAAGCCACAGTGATTTAAGTGAACCTTTTTGATCTCCCAGCCAGATACCAGAGCGCATCGACACAGACGGAGCTGGGGGACTGCTTAAGAAGCTGGCTTTTGCCCCTTAGCTGGTAGGTGGTGTCTTCACACTTGAGATGTGGTTTAGAAAGCAGTTCCTCTGCAGCTCTTAGTCACACGTCCCAGCTGACTCACACCTCCCAGCCCGTGCACTAAGCTGGATACTTCAAAAGCCCCAGACTACAACCTGGGCTAAACATGGGATGTAGACATAGCTCAGGCTGAACAAGTTCATAATTGCTGTCAGTTAAATGCAGAATAAAATACAGAGAAAACAAATCAAAAAAGACCTACTGGAAATGCATATGAAATATTGAAAGATTAAGGTTTCTGCCAGTTCTACAGGTGCTTTTTGACAGGTAAATATTTTTGTGGTGCTCAAAATTAGAAATTATTACACAGCTAGTGAATATATGAAGTAATAGAAAACAGAAGATGTTCCAGCTATAATTGATAAATCGGGGACTCGAGTGTATAGAACAAATGGCATCACTGGCATCAGGCAGTGCAAAATGCTGGTTTAACATTTTGACCATACTGTCAACTTGAGTTATTGGGTCTGCTAGTCTGATGTGAGTTTCTGATCTTTTCTGTTATTGAAGCTGTTTGTTTCCATAAAATATTTATCTATTCACAGGAGCAAGCACTAAAACGTGCCCATCTCCTGGCCATGCTTTAGCCGTCAGTCTACACGAGAATCTCACTGTCTCTGGCCCAATGAGTGCTAGAACATTTAACACAAAATGGAAAAGCTGAGTAAGGACAGGCTTAGAAATACCCTTTCAGATTGTCTCTGCCTATCTCAGGATAAAAATGCCTTTTTCTCTGCCCTTCAGCTCACTATTATAGCGATTACCAGGTCAGTGTCACATGAAATGTAAGTCTAAACAGATGGGAGTCTCACTGTAGTACTGAAATCTTGGACAGATTGTGAAAAATTCCTCCCGTTATCTCACCATGGTGGCTTTTGCAGGAACTTGGATGTTATAATAGAAAAAGAGAAGTTTAAAACATGCCATTTTTTTTCTGAAAACTTACTGACTCTTCCTGTGGTTTATCACAAGACTAAAATTAGCTTGGCCAGATGCATTCAGGGCTTTGAATCACACAAGCACTGATTCTTCTGACCAGTTTCTAGCAGACAACTTAAATTGTTCAAACATTGAGCAGCAAATGAGCAGCAATGAATGTAATCTATGTGCCGCTGAGAATGGGAAACACTATTGTACATGGCCTGAAAAGAGGAGGGGAGACTGGACAATACCTGGTAGTTCCTCTGGTTCCCCTTGCCAGGCCCCTAGTGCTAAGGAAGTGAACCCGTTGAAACACAAAGCCAAGGGAGCTCTCTTTGCAAATAAGCATGGGAATATAGAAAAAAAGTCCCCACGCTCATTTTCCATGAGGATTGCGAGACCTGCGTAAATGAAAGGCCAGCTTAAAAGCCAAACCCCTATTTTGTATTTGTCTTCCTCAGTAAGAGGGACCAAGTATTTTTAAATGTGATGTTTACATAATGCTGGCTCTTACACAGAAGATGTTAGGAAAACCAAAACTGTTAAGCCATCGAACAGCTCACCTGCTAACGTCTTTTCTCCCTCAAGTGCTTCACCATCTTTTGCATGAGGTGATCAATGCCTTAATGATTTGTCTGTCATTTTCCCGTTTAAAAAGCTGTAGTCATCCCAGCAAAGGAAAGACAAATAACCTTATATGGGGCTCAGGAACAACGCTATAGGAGAAATGAGAAGTACACACATGATATATTGTTAATTTTTTCTTGTGAATGTCTAATGCTAAAATAAGCTCTCAGAAAATTAATTAGTGAGACTACAGAATTAATTTATCAAATCTCAGATTAATTTATCAAGTCAAAATGTAGAACACATGCAATATTCTTTAAAGCAGTGAAAGCAATGGTCTTATTTCACTATGTAAACATTTAGCGTTTCGGCACTTGGGCATTTACTCAGTGAGATAAGAAAGTTTATACAAATTACTAGAATGTTTTCTAAAGCCAATGCTCCGGTACAATGTCCCTATTCATGCATGATGTTCCACAGAGCGTTATGACCTTGGGGGTTCAAACTGTAGCCTAATCCCTTACTGCATCGCAGAGAGCCTCCAGCGTCATCAAAAGTGACTGGAAGATACTTAAAGGTTCCCCTCATGCCTGTGGTACTGACTCTCCACCAGACCTACGCAGCTCTTCTTACTCTCTTGGTGTTGTGGAGGATAAGTTTTAAGGTGTCCCAGGGCTCCAGCTCCAAGATCCGTCATTCTCTGGCTGAGCAATGCCTTCCTGTTAGCCAGCTACATTCACCTCCCTGAGCTCCAGCCTGCTAAGGTAAAATGCCAGTGTGTATTCGTATCTAAAATAGACACCAGTTCCTAAAATTGGTCCTATATTTACAAAAAAGAAATCAATCCACTTCGCAGGGGTTACCTCAGAGGGACATCTCTCTCTCTTGCTGTCAGGATTTCAGGCTCTGCACATGCTGTCCCACCTCCTAGAGGAGCACCTTAGTCTCGGTTGCCAGTCTCCCCTGGGAGGAAGGGTCAAGCCAGTTTAACCTTTTGCTAGACCTCATGTCCTTTAGCAGTCAGTACATTAAAAACAAATAAGCTGCAAACATCTGAACAGGCTATTTTATGGAGCTCATTACTGACTTTTGGCTGAAACAAGACCCTTTGGGGTTATGTTAATTAACCATTTTGGAATGACAGCAGGCTTGGAATGACTGATACCCAATTCCCTCCTCTCAGGCACGCCATAACTGTAAGAAATTTCAGTGTGAACATGTGTAACAAATTACAAATGGGCTATCAGTGCGCAAAGGCAAACATGGCAGTGTAGAATCATTAAATAATTCAGTACAGGGACTTGTGCTGGCCTGCTTGGCCTTGCTGGCCCAAGTTGCAAGAACAGGAGCAGCAAGATAGGCATCTCAGGTTGCAGGTCCCCAAGCACCCTGAGTCAAGCTTGTCACTGCACAAAGTCGGCTTCTTCCCCCTTTTTCCCTCCCTCTTGCCCCTCTTTTGGGGAAGGACTCCAAGCTGCCCAGGCTCACTCCACTTTGGTGACAGCTCTGGCACTTGTTGGACCCTGCAGTCACCTGCACAGCTCTGCTCGCTAGCCCAGAAGAAACTCCCCACTTTCTGCCTCTTTAGGGAATTGTGTTGCAGCAAGCAGAGATCCTAAAAGTGGGAAGACTAGCAAAAGACACATTGCAGATTGTGCCGCTGGAGCCGAGAATGTTGTGTCCCCTTTCGGCAGTAGTGAATGAGCCAAACCCAGGTGATGGAGCCGAGGGCTCACCCAGAAATGGTCTGCCATGTACAATAACGTTCTCTTGAAATTGTCTTTCCCTCAGTCGTGTGATAAAGTGCTTGATAAAAATTACTGTGTAAATTCTTTGTACTAAAGATAAGGTCAGATGGGATGGTTGTTTCAATTCCCTTTTTGTTTCCAGCTCTGTGAATCTGGACTTTGTACGTTTGCAGTATGAGTGGAATTAGAGGGTGTTTGCGAGTGTTCAGTTTAAATGTGTCTTCTGAATCTACAGCAAGCAGCCTCAAGCTGTAGTGTTGATGGTCGTAAGGCGTCCTTTCTCCCTGGCACATTCCATGAATGAAATAAAGGCAGGTTCTGGTTTTCTCCTTTGCCACCCATGGATCTCTGGTGCTCTTTGAGATCTGCAAAGGTGGTCATTAAAAAGGTCCATCTACTCCAGTATTCATCTCAGTGGCTATAAGCAGATGCTTAGGGAACAGCAGGGAAGGCGTGTATGAAATGTCTCGTGAGTGCTTGCCCAGCTTCCAATTATTTTTACCAGAGAGAATTTCCTGAGCTGGATGTGGCTGCTAACCCTCTCTAGGTTTCTTTTCCAACTACTTGTCCATTTTTTCCTTGAGTCTAAGTCCCTTCTTTTAGATCCAGAGCCTCCTTTGGTAAGAGATACCACCGGCGTGCTATGGGCTGGGCAGAGAACTGCCTTCTCCCCACTGTCTGCCGCCTGGTTGCTGCTGGGTCCACTTGGTTCCCTCTTGGTTCTTCTGGTCCTGAAGCTGTCGTCTTGGTCCTGAATTGATGACAACATTGCAAATGCTTACGCATCCAAAATTTCCACGTACACCGAGTACGTGCAGGCAGAAATAAAGGCAATGACTAGGCAATCAAGATATATCTTAATTGCACGTGTTTGTAAACAAAAACTATGGTTGGACCACTGCAGGGGCCTGCCGCTGCGGGAGTCTTCTGCAGGAGGCGCTTCCTGGACGTTTTTTTAAAAAAGGCTGTTGTTTTTCTTTTTTTTTCCCCATGAAAAACGTTGACAAACACTGCTCATGACCTTGCACTTTACATCCCACTGCCAAGACCGAATGCTGAAACGCTCCTCTGCCCTTTCAGGAATTCTGCATCCGCTGTCGCCTGGAGACGAAGAGGTGAGGTGGGAAGGGGACCAGCACCTGAAAACCGCCCCTGGGGAGCAGGGCAGCAGCCATCGGGACGGTGGGAGAGCAGCAGCAGCAGCAATTTTTGAGGGTGAAAACCGGGACCGGTAGCTCCCTCTCCGTTCTTCCCCCCGTATCATAGAATCATAGAATCGGTGAGGTTGGAAGGGACCTTTAAGATCATCAAGTCCAACCATTAACCTGCCCTGACAAAAACCCCTTCTAAACCATGTCCCTAAGCACCTCATCTACCCTTTTCTTAAACCCCTCCAGGGATGGTGAATCCACCACCTCCCTGGGCAGCCTGTTCCAATGTTTAATAACCCTTTCAGTGTAAAAATGTTTCCTGATATCCAATCTAAACCTGCCCTGACATAACTTGAACCCGTTTCCTCTTGTCCTATCCCTTGTCACCAGGGAGAAGAGCTCAGCCC